>PVJX010006043.1:0-80685 GCA_004027295.1 Dolichotis patagonum | reverse complement strand
TCCCTTGACTTTCAGTCTATGAGTGTCCTTTTGGGTTAGATGGGTTTCTTGTAGACAGCATATGGTTGGATGTTGTTTCTTGATCCACTCTGCCAGTCTGTTTCTTTTGATTGGCGAGTTGAGGTCATTTACATTAATGGTTGTAACTGTTATATATTGGTTTATTGTTGACATGTTATCTTTCTGCTGCTGTGTCTTTAGCTTTCCATTCTGTTTAATTGTCTGCCTTGCTTGGTGATTTTATCCCGTGTGTATCTAGAATGTCTTTCAGTATTCTTTGTAGAGTATTCTTTGAATGTCTTACAGAATTCTTTTCAGTATTCAGTATTCTTTGTTCATGAAGATCTTCAGCTGTTCTTTGTCATGGAAGTATCTTATTTCTCCATCCATTTTGAAGGACAGTTTTGCAGGGTATGTCAGTCTCAGTTGGAAGTGGTTTTCCTTTAGGATCTGAAAGACTTCACTCCATGCTCTTCTTGATTTCATTGTTTGTGTTGAGAAGTCTGCCATCATTCTGATAGGTTTTCCTTTATAGGTGATCTCTCTTTTCTCTCTAACCGTTTTTAGTATTCTATTCTTATGTTGGATTTCTGGGATGGTGATTATTATGTGTCTGGGTGTAGTTTTATTTCGGTTATGGCTATTTGCAGTTCTATATGCTTCACTTATCCAGATGTCAGTTTCTCTTCTCATGTTTGGGAACTTTTCAGCTATTACTTCTGTAAATATCCTCTTGATATCATTTGGGCTGTCCCCTTCTTTTTCATTTATCCCTATTAATCTTATGCTATTTTTCTTTGCATCATCTTTCAGGTGTTGAATTGTTATTTCCTGATTCTTTGTTATTTTTAAAAGATCTTGTCTTTCTTGTTCACTGGCTGCAATCTTATCTTCCAGGTCTGAAATTCTATGTTCACTTTCATTGAGGTAGTTTTGGCAGCTTTCAATAGCATTTTTTATTTCCTGTATATCTCTTTGAATCTGCATTCTGTTTGTTTCATACAGTGTTCATTTAGGGATTCTATCTGTTTGCTTTGTTCCTCTAATTTTTTAGCTGTGTTTTCACTAGATGCATTCACTATTTCTTTCACTGTTTTGATCAATTCTTCTTTTACCTGGGCAAGTATTTCTGATTTGAATTTCTCCATAGCTTTCCCTAGTTGCATATTTATTTCATTTGATATCATTTCAGACATTTCAGGTGTATGGCTTCTTTTTTCTTCTATGTACACAGCTTCTAAGCTTTCTTGGGGAGGGCTAGAGCTTTGAGCCTGCCTTTTGGTCCTTCCTTTTGTCATTTTTCTATATTTCCTTGTTTTGAGTGGTGTTCCAATGCTTTCTCTGCATTGTGGTGTATTACCTCTTGCACCCTCAGTTCCTGGAGGGGCAGTGGCTCCTCCACAGGCTCTTGGCTTCCTCACAGGGTCCTAACTCCCCTCTGTGGGCTCATGGCTCCCTAAGTTGTAAGTCGGATGCTGGGTGTGGTCAACCCGGAGCCTATGGAATCTCAGGCAGGCCAGGCCACCATACTTTGTCCCAGGCAGGTCTCCAGGAGTTTCCCTGTGGGTGAAGTGTGGGCCTACAGGTCCCAGAGTCAGGCCAAAATGCTGGTTTCTGAAAAGATCCCAGTCCCAAACAGACCTGGCCAAGATGCCAGTCTCCGCAAAGTTCCCAATCCAAACAGCACAGGCCACTCTGTGGGTCCAGGAGTTTCCTGGTCCCAAAGAGTCAGGCTGTGATGCTGGTCTCCGGGAGATTTCCTGTGGGTAAAGGGCGGGGCTATGGGCCCAAACAGACCTGGCCAAGATGCCAGTCTCCAGGAAGTTCCCTGCAGATGAAGGGCGGGCCTACCAGTCCCAAACAGTCAGCCAAGATGCTGGTCTCTGCAAAGTTTCCAATCCAAACAGCGCAGGCCATTCTGTGGGTCCGGGAGGTTCCCGGTTCCAAAGAGTCAGGCCGTGATGCTGGTCTCTGGGAGATTTCCTGCGGGTCAGCATTCATGTCTTGTGTGCGGGAAGGCACGGCGCGCTTGTATGTGCGCAGGCGAGTTTGTTCCAGAGACCAGCATTCTTGGACTTTAGGGATTCGAGAAAGCACGGCGCGGGTGGAAAGCGCAAGCCAGAGCACATGGGCAAGCATTCTCCCCTATTCTAATGTTTTATAATGATTTTTAAAAGAGTTATTTTACAAATTATGCCATGTCACCTACAGACAGACATAATTTTACTTCTTTGTAAATTTGGATATGTGTTTTCTTTGTGTAATTGCTCTAAGGACCATCTTCAATAAGAGCAAAGAGATTAACCATTCCTACCTTGTTTCTAATCTTAGACTGAGGTTATTTCCTGACTATTAGTGAACATTTTATTAGGAATTAGAAGCAGTTTGGAGAACACCTGAAGACTGACATACTGGCACAGGAAGAATTACCACATAGTCATTTATAAGGAAGTTCTAAAGACTTCCAAAGTGCTAGGGGAAACAGAGATGATTATCCAAACAAATTGAGCATAAGAATCAATTTGGTAAAGCTCGAAGCTCCATGGGGGAAAAAAAAAACATTTAATTACCTATAAGCAGCCTTGATTTTTCTGACTAAAAATTCTGAAACATGGCTCCAAATTTATTCCAGTGATTTTTATCTTCTCTAAGAATTAAAAAACTAGGACAAATGAGATGAGAAGAAATGGGAGAAAATAATAAAAATATTGGTAAAAATGAAAAAAAGAGGAAGAAATTATAAGTTAGAAAGAAGATAGGCTTAACTGAACTATGTGCTATGCCTCCTAGGATTTCACTGTTGTAAGATGCAAAAGTCCTAGAGATGTGTAACACAGTAATGTGAAGACAACACTGCTAAACAGTAGGCAGTACTTAAAAATGGTTTAGACAGCAAATTTAGTATTCTGGGTTTTACTACAGTTTAAAAAAATGTGGGCCTTGCCTCATGCTAACAGCACAATGAGCAAGGTAAACGGGAAAGGGCCAGGGAGGTGACAGAAGGAGACGGAAACGAACAGGGTGGCCTATCAGTGGCACAGCTAGCAGGGACAGATATGAGCAGCTTTGCCAGCTCCCTGCTAAAACCTTCAAGGTGAGCTCTCCCCCTGCCCCCGTCTCCCCGTATTGCTCCTTACATAAGCACAGATTAGGGGCAGCTGCCTCTATTCTCTTCTCAGCTGCTTGGGTGGGGGGAGAGTTTCTTCATAGAATAGGGGTCCTTTTTACTAACACATGGATCTCTTCAGCCCAGTCTCTCCATGACTTGAAGCCTCCTGTTCTTCAGCCAAGGTCTCTTACTGCTTTATGGCAGATTTATGTCTGGCTCCAAAGTAGAGGACCACACTGGAACCTGCCTGATGGCTAGAAAAGCTCTTTGACTTAAGGCAAGAATTATCAGCCTGCCTCTCTTCTAGAATTTTAAATGAGCATTCCATTTTTGTAGCATATTGCTTTTTCACTTTGCAGAACTCAGATTTTAAAGGGTTATTTCTTGTGTAAGAAAGGTCACAGTCAATGGTGATGGATGGAAAATAACTTGATCTTTCAGTGTTTCAGCATTGAATTAAAATGCCTCAGCACTGCTCAGTGAGTAAAGGTGCTTTCATTCTGTCTTTCTGCAGCCGGTGAATCAGTCAGATTAGTGACATGTTCTTCACGGTCCGTTGATTCTTTGTGACCCACAGTTTGTGTCAGGAGGAGCGGTGCACACACAGTGACTCAGCCTGATGACTACATCTCCAGCTTTGAAGGCTCCTGTGCAGGTGCAGTTCAGCTACTAGAGTTCTGGCAGCCCTGTGCTTGCTGTTCAGGTACACAGAACACTCCTGAGACACACCTTGGGGGCTAGTACCCAAGGTTTCTTGGCTGCCCTCAACAGGGGCGAAACCTCCATCCTCCCATAGAACTCCCTGACTTGGGAGTGCAGCTCAGCCTCGTTGGCTCTACCTGTGACACAGAGGTTCACTCATACGAGAGTCTGCTGCTGAGTTCACCTCTTAGATGTCAATGTCATCAGTGCCGGTTACCTTCACACTGACCTCAACAATATGTCCAAAAACATTTTATTACCTACTCTGCTTTAATCAACTTAAAAACCAAGTGCATTTGTTCTTTCTAGAAGTTTTATAGTAAAAACATACAGCACAGAATCAAAAAGCACTGATTTCCAGGCCAGAGGACTTTCCAGGTTTATGTGGTGCAGTCACCTTTCCTACTATTCTGACTCCCCAGCAGCCTCAGATGTGCCTGTCACCACCACATTCCCAAGCAGAGACTTAACCCAGCACTGCACTGATTCATAGCTATGAATAATGGTCTCTCTCTCTCTATCTGATTCCTTTCCACACATGCACTTCACAGATCCGATCACTGCCAGGAGATAAAATAGCAGAGTTAGCCCACCAGGAGAGAACCAGAAACCCGACCATCCCTAACGTGATCCAACAGAGTTGGCCAGCCAGGAGTGAACCAGGAACCCAACCCAAGACCCACATGAGCCCACAGAAATCATGCTGGCCAGGGGACACCAGGAAACCCATCCCCCCTCCATGAGCCAGCAGAAGTCTTGCCAGCCAGGGGAGAAACAGGAGTCCAAGCCCCCCACTGTGAGCCAGCAGAAGTCATGCTGGCTGGGGGAGAACCAGGAACCCAAACAGCTGCCCCCTCCACCCTCCACTGTGAGTCAGCAGAAGTCAAAACAGCTGGGGAGAATCAAAAGCCACACCCGCACTGTGAACCAGCCAGCCTGCAGCCCCCCACCCCACCAGGTAAGCAACTGCCAATTTGGAGGAACACAGGCTGAGACCATAGAAACTTAAATAAAGAAACAACTTAACACTTGTATTGTTTGATTGATTTTGCAAGCCTGAAACTGGTAGTCTGAGCAACTATTAGGGGATAACCAGAGGCATTATGATAGCATTGCTAATTTCCTACTGTCTTGTTTTGAAGTCCAGTATCATTTTCATTGTTTTGTTTCATTTGATTTTATTCTGTTTTGTTTTATTTGGATTTACTATGTCTGATGGTATGGGCAGCTACTGTGACCATAACAACAGGTTTTATGGTAGTTATTGGTAATTTCCTAGTATCTTATTTTTAAGTCCTGTATCACTTTCATTTCTTGTTTTTGTTTTTTACTTTTTTGTACTAGGCATCAAACTCATGACCTCGTGCTTGGCAGGCAGGCACCTATGCCACTGAGCTAAACCCCTGCCCCTCATTATCTTGTTGTGGTTGGTTTATTCTGTTGTACTTTGGTTTTGTTCTCTTTAAAAAATACCTTTAGTAAAAGAAAAAAGTAAGTAATTTTGTACAGCTGTAGAGTGGGTTTGTGTTTTAGCCTATTACTACAAAAACTCAAAAGTTTGAAGAAATAAAAAACTTGTAAAGCAAAAAAGTTCCAATAAGCTAAAGTTATTTTATTATTGAAGAAAGGAAAATACTTTTAAATAAATTTACTGTTATACAAAAAGGTAGTAATTTGAATAAGGAAAGTTTAATATGAAAATTATTTCATAATAATAAAGGGTTAGCTACTGTTCTATTATTTATGAATGGGTGAAAAGAACTCTAATACAGGCAGAGAATACATAAGGATGAAAGCAGTGTTCTCCCGAGGGAGAAACACCTTAGGGTAAGGACACCTGTCAGGGCTCTGATAGGACCTCAGAGAAAAACTCCAACAAGCAAGAAAACACCTACCAGGATTCTAACATTATTTGTAGGAATTCCACAGGGCAATGCTGCTGAATTTCCATGGGAGTTTATGAAAATTTGCTAAGAATTCACCAGTGGGGCTATCACTGCACTTGCTGGAGGGATACTATGTGGGTACCAGGCTGTGCATCCCAGGCTGCCCAAACTTTGCTGGGTTAGAAGGGAAGGAATCACACCAGCCCTGAGTGGGAGGCATCGTGCTACCCCATTGTGTTCTTCCACACATGGCTACTGACAAAGTAACCCCTGGGAAACCTTCACTGACCATGAAAACGGCATATATAGAGAGATTAACTTTGATTAACAAAGGTCTTACTTTGTCTTAGTATTAAACCCTCGACAGAAAACTATAACCAAAAATGGCTCTGTAGAGAATAACAGTAACATAAAACAGTCAGGTTAGACATCTTCAGATACTGCTCCAGTCCCTACTGGAGTCAGTCTGCTACTGTACCTGCAACATTCTGGTCCACAGCTCTAAAAAGTCATGAGTCTTAGTCCTAGTAGCTTTTCAAATGTGTCCTCTGGCCTCTCAGTACATGCACATTGTTATTGTCAGGCTTAACCTAAGAGAGACCCTCTCAGGAAAAACGCTGCCCTCTGCAACAACAGGAAACTGCTGAAGGGCCCTGCCACCCTCAGTGAACAGAGCTAAAGAAGGTTCAAGACAGGATATAGACTCTCTCCCTGGCCCCAGACAGTCCACAATTATCTACACAGATGTACTGACCATTCCAAACACTCCATCCAGATTCCCTGGAATTCTAACCCTATTCCCAGACTCTATATAAACTCAACTTCTCTAGCCAGCTCCTGCTATAATGCTTGATCTCAGCCTGTCTGCACCCAGACAGAACTCAATCCAGCCTTTTGCTCACAGAAAGCCGGTGTTTCCAGGTGGCTCCTCATGTGCCATTAATAACGGTTATTTTAATGTACTTTCAAGTATCTGTCTGATGAAGTTTGAGTTTCTTGTATATGAGTGCTATAAAACAAAAATAGGAATTAAATATTCCAGCTATTGAGCCTTGTTACCTTTGTGATACAGACTAATTCTGTTGACTTCCCCATGTTTTGCATGTAGATTTTTCTAGAACCAGTTACTAAAAATGTCTTCAGCTTCTACAACACAGAGGCTGGGCACAGGTTCTAAGCCTACAGTAAAAAAAAAATAATGGCCCAATGGTCACGAAAGCATGGATGGCTTCGTGAGTGTAATTATTTGCATGGTTATAATTAAAATAGGACATGAAATTTCCTATTAACAAAACAAGGAGAAACCTATATGATCTTATAAGGTACCTGTTATATTTAAATAAATACCTCAAAACAGAGGTCAGTATTAAAGAAAAAAGGCTTATACCAAACTTCTACCATTTTAAGTCATTATTAATCAATATTCTAACTTTAATTCATGATTTCTGCTTGTTTAACACGATTATAATATCATGTTAACTTAAATATCAATTAACTTAAGCATCAATAACTTTTACTGCTCTTGTAGTCTTTTCTTGACTACAAAAGAAGGATGGTTTATCAAGCAACAAAACCCATCTTTCTCTCTTTCAGGTCAGTCAGGGTGAGAGTTTTGATCCCTGGGTAGCAGGATCGGTGTCACTCCTCAACCTGAAGTAGTTATGAAAGACAGAGCAGAAGGCCTTTGCACCCTTTATAAATAAGGGATCAGGTCTACGCTCCTTAAAAATAAGGGACCAAAGTCTTGGGGGGGGGGGGTGAGGTAGGATAGAAAAAATAAAAAATAGGCAAAAAGGAGGCAAGAAAAATTATAATTTTTAAATTTAAAAAGCTTGCATTGTCAGGACACAAGGTCAACTTTTTCCCCTCTCTTCTCCCAGGGTGGGCAATTCCCTTTCACCTGCAAATGGTTTCCACCATCCCTCTTCTTTTTTTCATCAAATAGTCTTTTTCACTTGTGAATAGACACCCTCTTTTCACTAACAAAGTAACTTTGCTCTATGCATAGATCATTAATTTTCTATGAATGGACCATCCTCCACCACCCACTAAAACAAGAGTGAGGCTATGGATTGTCAGATTCCACAGATATTCACTGCCAAAAACGCATAAATACTCCCAGCTACAAACTGTAGTATGTTTTTCTCTCTCTTAAAGACTCACATTCTATTTCTTGGAGTGTGTGCCTTTTAATTTCTGCCTAACAAAACCTTTTCTATTCCTGTAACTGAGTATTGCTCTGACAGGAGTCAGCAAATTTGCAAAGTTATTGTATAAAAAGCTGGATTAGGTTTCCTATCTCATCTCAGGAAACTCCTCATACCCTCTCTGGTGACAGTTCTGTAGGTGTCACCAATGGGCTAAGCTAGTGAGGAGGATATTGGACTATATGAGCTATTTTACAGGCTTCCTATTTGTCTACAATTCCAACATAAATAGTTTAAACAGTTCACACTCTGCTATCAACATCAATCTTATCAGGAAAATCCTTCAAAATAAGGAAGGCACCAACAACTCCACAAGGAATGCGCATTTTTCAAAATTCTAGTTTTTGCCTGACATTGAAATTTTATCACTAGCAATGACTCATTCTATTGTTTTTCTAGTTGCGAGCTCACACTTTATGTTTCAAAAAAACCTCAAACAACTGTCCAAGCCAGCTGCTCTGCGTTCATGCTTTGGAACAAAACCATGGAATTCTGCAACGAAGCAAGAAGGTCAGATCTCACTTCCAACAGTGCCCCAGTCCTCTCCTGATACCTAAACACGCTCAGTGCACTACAAATGTGCCTTACAGCACTGACTATGTCATCACACAGAATGACAGGAGAATGTTCATGCAAGGGGCAAGGTGCAATAATATTTTTATGTCTTCATTAAGGACATTCTTACACAAACCAACTTTTAATTTTTATTTTCAAGTATATGGTACTTCTCTGCATGAGGTAGTGACCCAGACACAGAAACCACTAGCAACAGTTTGAGATCTTTGGCTTTACTGAGTTAAAATGACAGCTGTTGCATTTGCAATATCAGTGTAAATGTCAACACAGCCAGTCCCCCCAGCATAGCTGAGTATTATCATGAAAATAATTTTCATCTTGCAGATCACTTGAAATACTCAGATACTCCTGTGACTCACAGACACATACTGACAAGCGGTGTTCTAGCCTTTACTGTCTCAGTGGAAAATAACCCAGATTTCTTTGTGGGGGGGTAATTTTCTTTTTCTTATCTAACTGGGAGGCTATAGGACCTCAGCATTTTTTTGGGACAAAGACATAATGGGAGGTCATATTGAAAGAAACTTACCAAACATTTTGCAGGATTGGAGGCGAGGGACGATGTCAGTATTTATCTATGTCCTGTTAACATTTATTAATCCTCAAAGATCTGACTCCGTACAAAGCACATAAACCCAAGCCCTTGTCTCACAAAATCAAAGAATAAAACCATGGATGAAAAGGAGGGAATTAAGAGGGTGCTTATTAAAGTAACAAGAAAAGTAGCTCTTGGTTTGGAGGGGTCCTGAGCAGGCTGCCACGTCATCCCTCAGGCCAGAACCTGTTATAGATAAGCAAAGGTATTGGCCTTATGAATAGAATTCCTTGATTGTGTTGTGAAACGGTTCTTACAAGGAAATCACTGAATGATGTTTATGAGCAGTTATATCTTTTGTTTTAATTTTTTTTCTTTTTTCCCTCTTGCCGTTGAACCCGGGGCTGGTTATGCTAAACAGAGCTGCTATCATGAGCTACAGCCCATTCCCTTATTTTAATTTTAAAATGATGTCATTTTATTCAATGTGTACAATATTTATTGACAAATTGGCAGAGATATGCCTTGTCTTATTGTGTGATTAGTTATTTGGTTATTTCAACCCATCCGGAAATTTATACAAGGAAAATATTTTAAAGTTGATTATTTGTTGTTGTCTTGCACAGTACAGAGACATTGTAAGCTGATGTATTTTATTAATGGGTATTTTAATATTTCACTTTGCTTGAGTTCCTAAAAGCACTGTGTGTTTTAAAATCTTTTTGCTTTCTTATTTAATTTTCAAATGGTAAATAATTCTCATATTTCCAAATTCAAGGGTGCAATGAAAAGTTTCCCTTTTGTCTTAAATAGCTGACCTCCTAGTTCTTCTTCTCAGAGTCTGAATGATTTTTTCTATATAGTCAAGTACACACAAATATTAATACAACCTGCTTCCTTCTCTCTTTATAATAATACATTAGATAAGTCAGGTAATTTCTCGGAGACAGGGAACATCTTTTCTCACTATTGTAAGTTTCCTAGCAATCTTTTTTAAAAAGACATAGCAGAAAGTAGACAGATTAAAATGTTACCTTTAAAAACCATGTCAGTTTCTTCATCAAAAGTCACCCATATTTCATAGGTTTCTAATTAAAACATGGATTTACTTTGGCTTTGTCTGACCCAGACCTTCCTCCAGACTGTTCTCCCAGAACCCTCTAATCCACATCTGTTCCAGCCAATAGTTTCCTCCACTTCCTTTTCTCTTTCCTTTATTTGTCCTTCACATCTTTCTTTATTTGCCATCACTGCCTACATTGCTCCCACAGAATATCTAAGTTCAATTCTGAAACATTTATGAAATATTCTAGGGATTTTTGCCATGAACTGGACTGTTTCCTTGTAGCAGTATGGAGTTCTGAGTCATCACAATCGGTCCTAATGTCATGCTGCATTTTATTAGCTAATTATTAACTTTCACAACTCTGAAGATGTGGCATAATATCAATACCAATTATCCCTTTTTCACAGAGGACATAAAGAGGCACTGACCAAGTGGATATTAGCTTGACCTGGGTGTTCTGACTGGGAAGCTCATTCTTTGCCTGCTTTTTCTTGCCTCCTGCCACAGTACTTGAAATTCCCAAATACTCATTTTTATGGGATGACCATGTTCCCATGAAATTCGCATGTTGAAGTCCCTAACCCTAATGAGTCAGAACTTGAATGCATTTAGAGACAGGGCCTTTAAACGAATGTAAGGTAAAATAGAGTTAAGATGACCCTATTTCAACCCGATTTGTACCCTTATGAGAAAAGGTTGGGACACAAACACAGACAGAAGGCGACCATGTGAGGGAACAGCGAGAAAGGGATGGTGTACAAGTGAAGGAGGGAGGCCAGAGGAGAAACCCAACCTGCTGACACCTTGACTTTGAGCACCTCGCCTCTGGAATCGTGAAAAATAATTCTTCTTGCTGTTTAAACCACCCATTCTGTGGCATTCTGTTATGGCAGTCATAGAAAACTAATACTCCGAACATTCCACTTACTGCACAGGCAGGTGTGGACACAACTCAGGTCCCAGCAGCCCTAGGTCTGGTTCCCCAGTTTTGACTCTGGTGTTACTTATGCAAAAAGGAGAAAGACTAAAAGGTTCTTCTGGTAGTGGTTTGAATTGCACCAAGATGGAGATGAGAGAGTAGTAGCGGCAGTGGGATTGTGACTGCATGTTATGCTCTACGTGGGTAGGTATACAGGCACCAAAAGAGGAGCCCAAAAGAGGAGCCAGGGGCTACTCAGAAAAAAGGTCCTGTGCTGTTCCTAACTCAGGAAATGTGATTTCAGTTCCTGACCTTATTAGGAATTCTGAGGCAAACTTGGTATTCACTAATTTACTCATTTTCTTCTTAATTCAGTCAGAGTTCATTGCTGTTGCTCAAAAATTAAAAGTCATTTATATATACTTTTAAGAAAAAAATCTAAGAAATGAAATTCATACGTATTTAGAATATTTCAATATTTCAAATATTGTGGAATTGTAGGAAACCTAGGAGTATTTCTCAAAGGTATTCTGTAAAATACTGGCTGTAGCATACTGTATGTACTGAGTTCTTGCTTGAATTAAACTACATTTGTTCATCTAAGCTAGAATTAAAGGTAGAGAATAGAATAGCTCTCACATCCCTTCTGCGTCAGCCCGGCACACTGCTCCCTGCTCCAGAGCGGTCTACTGGCAGAATGAGATCACTACCACAAGATACCGCCAGATGGCAGTGCGTACCTCTCCTCAGACTACTTGGGTTTTAAATCTCTGTGCATTGTGTGTGTGTGTGTGTGTGTGTGTGTGTGTGTGTGTGTGGTGAAGAACTGAGTCTGCCGCTGCCTCTGAATAGCAGAGTAAGAAACAGGGACTCTGAGAGGGCGGATGAAATACATACTCAGTAACAGGAACTGACTCTGCTGACTTAGAATCCTGGCTCCAGTTCAAGGCCCAGAGCTGAGTCTCTTAAGACCCTGACCAGCAAGAAGAATGGAGGAATTGCTGAAAGTGTCTTTGGTGACCCTGTGTTTTCAACTGTCCAGTGAGTACGGGCCCCTGGGTGAGCAGAACAAGGTGACAAATGCTCGGAGTCCACAACTGGGAGGTGAAGTCCTCCTGTTAATCTGGACATGCAGTAACTGACTGTGTCTCTGCCCCGTATTTCTCCCTAGGTGTGAACAGCCAACAAGCAGAGGCTCCTCAGGCTCAGATCATTCAGGAGGGTGAAAATGCCTCTGTGAGTTGCAGTTACAAATCTGTGACTACCAACCTGCAGTGGTATAGACAGGATTCAGGTGGAAGTCTTGCCCTGCTAATTCTGATGCAATCAAACGAGAGAGAGAAATACAGTGGAAGGCTAAAAGCCACCCTCGATGTCTCCACCAAAACCAGCTCCTTGTTTATCGCTGCTGCCCAGCCCGTAGATGCTGCTACTTACTTCTGTGCTACAGACGCACAGTGTGCAGCAGGCACCTGCAGCCTGACAAAAACCCCACCAGCACCGCCTCCTGGAGGCCCTGGCGGCTGGCGCAGCGGGTGCCTACCTTCCTAGGAAGGAGCAGCTTCTGGCCGTGGGGAAGGTGATTTTTCCACATGAAGTGTCTTGGACGAAGGCAAAGGGTGTGAAGGTTGGAATGGGAAACTAAAATGTCAGGCGCAGCTCTGCCACCCTGGCTACTATCAGTGCAGTGGTCTTGGATTTCCTCACTTACAATGAAAGATTTGGATCACTCAGCACAAGATGTCTTGAGGAAAAACTCAGCCCTGGACACTAGCAGAAGATGAGGAGGGACTGCTCAGTATTGGAACATCTCCTCTTTCCCATCTTCCGTGTCGTCAAGATCTGAGACAGCGAGAAGCCATCAAGCTGGGACAGTGATAGGACAAAAGGCTGGAATGACAAACTCCTAGGCTGCCTTTGTAACATGACATGTTTCAACAGACCCATAAATAGGCCTGATAAAACTTCAAAAGTGGAATATTTTCATAAAATAAATTATCAAAAAAAAATAATCCCTATGCTGTTTTTTGCTCTTAGTCATCTTAGAATCATTAATTTGGGAGTCACACAGCCAGGCAATACATTATTAGTTTCCCACTAGCGTTGCTAGAGGTGGCATCTTTAATGTGTTGTGATAAAAGCTGGCTGGATTATTTGACTGGGACATGAGACTGCTTTTACTGAAGACTCTTGCCAGACAGTGGTGCATGCCTGTAAGCCCAGAACTCTAGAGGCTAAGGCATAAGTTCGAGGTCAGCCTGGGCTACATAAACAAGTTCAAGACCAGCCTGCACTGTAACACAAGATATCCCACCCCCAGCCAGTATACTTTAGTTTGTTAGTTGCCCAGCTGATAGCTCCAATTACAGTTCCTGTAACTTTTGTTTGTTACAAACTTTTCTTTGGTCACTGCGATGCATAGCTGGCCACTATGATGCATATTGTAAGAACCAATCCCTGGTTGACAAGTCACTCTACATCTGTACTTACTTCTTGTTTATTCCATATAAACCCTAGACCATCAGAGATCAGGACCTGACATTTTGGGAATGATCCTAATTGGTACCTGCTGACAAAAAGTAAGTCTGCCTCTGAATTCTGGGTGTTGTTTCAATGTTTCTGCTTGCTGCTGCAGAACTACATAGAAAGACTCTGTCTCCAAAAAAATCAGAGAGAGAGAGAGAGAACAGACGGCTGACAAAAATCAGGTAAAATACTTACCATCTCTGTCTTCATATTGTTTCTATCTTTTGCCTTCTTAAGCGCTCAGATTCTACACAGCTCTGCATGTGGAAGTGTTGATAATTTAAGGAGTGTTTTTCCAAGACTATAATACAGAGTTGTTGTTGCCACTTGGAGCTAGGATCTGGTTTTTCTATCCCATCTTCCTGCATTTTCAACAGCTCAAGTACTAAAAGTACTTCATCATCATCATAAGGCCAGGACATTTATCAAAGATAATAGTAATGCGAACAGTAATGCAAAAGGTCCTGGGAAAAGGTGACTACTTATTATTCACCAAGTACAAGGCCAGTGTGTCTTATGCAAAATGACAGTACCAGATATAAAGGTATACAACACTTCGTAGGATATGTTGGCCGTGACCACCCAATGACCAAAGTCCATCACAATAAGTGATGTCTTTTGGAAATATGTTCCTGGCCATAAATCTGCCAGATTTTTGTTTTGTTTTGTTTTGAAGGGAATAAAATAAAACAATAAAATGGAAAATAGAGAGAACAATATTGGATTTCAAATACAAGACAGAAGGAAATCCCCCATAGTTGCTATATAGAATATTGTGATCCTCTAAATAGATGCTCAGACTACTGACCCCAAGCCTACAAAATCAATCAATCAATCAATAAAATCATTAAGTTGTTTTTGTACCTCAGTTGCTATCATCCCAGGCTGTGTTCCTCCATATCAGCCAGCTGCCTAGGAGGGAAGTGGGAATGGCTTTTCTTGTTTCAGCCTACACACATACTGGCTCATGGGAAGGGTAGGCTGACTTGTTGGTTCTCTTCTCAGCCAACATGGCTGCCACTGGCTCACAGGAAGTGTGGGATGTCTTACTGGTTCTCTTCCTGGCCCACAGCTGCTTCTGGCTCACAGGGAGGATAGGATGAAAATTTCCATCTGAGAAATCAATAAAAACATTTGCTATTCTCTTTATTCTATGAGCAGCACCTTGATCACTGTCTTGACCAGTTAGTTGCTCAAGCCTTTTAGCCAAAGCTCCAGTTTATTTCAAGTCCCTTTCCCTCCCCCAGTAAAGACTTGCTTGTTCAGGTATGTATGTGTTTGGAATATTTTGTCCTGTTCCATTTGTACCAGCCTTTGGTCTAAAGATTCATTATCCAATATCAGACCTAGGTGGGTCTTTGAGTTGCTAACATAATTTTTACATCCCTTTAGTTCTAGTGAATTCATCATGCATTATAGTTATAAGGGAACTGAGACACTTGCCACCAACCTCATGATTTCATAACTAAGGCTTGGAGCCATTGCTCCAAGAGATATTTGAAGAAACAGAGTTAAAAATCCAATTCTAATTCTATATTTGTGAGTTGTGTGACTGCTAAACCTCAATTGCTTCATTAGAGAAACAGAAACTTATAATAAAGTCATAATCTCCCCCATCCGAGTGAGGGATGCATGTTCTCAACTGCCAGGTCATGAAACCTTTCAAACCAGGTACTTATAGGATCAAATGCATAGTTTTTCATCTATTTATTCTTGCTACTATTAAGATGAATAATTGTTGACTAGTTTTTCTGGCATGGGTTTGAGACTACTGAAAATGTGTTTGTGAAAAAAACCAGAACTTTTGCATTTATGTGTGTGCCTGGTGAAATATTCTAAACAAGGAGAAGTCTATTTTGCTCTCATGTAAAGAAGCACTGTAGCAATCACAGTTGGTATATAGGAAACTTCATCATGTGGTAAAGGAACCAGGATCCTTCCATGTCTGCATTTCTTATCCTTTGGTGCCACACATCTAGTGAAGACCCTGCTGAAGGTCCTTCCTTTTTAGACACCTTTTAGGAAAAAAGAAAGAGAGTCACAGGACACTGGGTCCTTGCCAGCTTAGCTAATCATTTCATGAAACTTCACCCAACAGCTCACTCTCACAGTATCGGGGACCCGGCCTACATCCCCAATCTCTCAAACAAGTGTGCAATGAAGGCTTAAATAAGTGAGATAAGTGATATGATTTTAGGGCTCCAGGAGGATCAAAACTCTCTACAGAGTTTGGGGACCCTGGTGGCTAAGACAGGGAATGTTCTCTAGATTGCCCATAATTATTTGGGAGGTTAGAGTGGAAAACACAGGAAATTGAACTGACCTTGGGAGTGGTTCAAGGACTTCGCAAATAACAAATTATGTTATCAAGGGGAAGTATCTTAGGAGAAGATCTCCATGTTGCATTTCACTATAGGGGTGAAATGCCTGCGGCTACAGTCTTTATCTAGTTAATTGGAGTTGAAGCCAGGTATCCTCAGCTGTGATCTTATCTTGCCCTGGCCATATAGAAGCCCTGCGTGTGTGTTCAATGTCCAGTTTCAACAGCTCCCAACATTACAGTTCACTGTCAGGAGATTTACGTGATGTCTTGGTTAATTTTCTCTCATTGTTGAGAGAAAATATCTGATGCCCAAAATTAGGGAAGGAAAGGTTTATTTATCTTACAATTTTGGGAGGTTTCAGTCCATACTCAGCTGGTTTCAAGGCAGGGTGGTATAGCTGAGTGTCAGCCATTCATGGTGGCCACAAACAGTGAAGAGTGAACAGGGCAAAAGATAAAGAACACACATCTTCTTCAGTCCCTTATATTGTATGCCTCTCTGCCCCTGGCTGATGCAGCATTCACATCACAAATCCCAGTGCTAGACAATGAACCAATCACAAATGCTAGATTCAGACACCTCCGTGACTGCAAGAGGCTTGGGGGGCCACCTAGACACAAACCGTAACATCTGATATGCTCACTCTCTTATCTTGGAAAGAGATGGAATATCAGGAGTATTATTTTTAACCTGACACTGTTGCCTTCACATTAATATTGTAAGAAATGAGGCAGAATGGATATTATATAGTTCATTTTTTCCACAATCTTAGTTTGGAACATTCTAGGGTTTATATAATGATTCTCATCATGGTTATTTATTTCTGTTAAAAAAAAAAAAAACTATAGGCCAGAGGTCAAAGAAAGCAGTATGCCCCTTTATCTTGTAAATAAATGGGAAAGTAACCACACTGACCACTTATGCATCTGCCAGTGCTGTGTTTGTACTAAAAGGACAGAGTTGCACTGTAGCAGTATAAATTGTATGACCTCAAAGTCTGAAATATTTACCTCTGTTCCTTCACAGACAGATCAAGCACCTAAGAAAGAGTGCTTTCAGCCTTGTATAACATGAGCAAAACATCCTGCGGAAACTCAGCCAGCCATTCTGCCTGCCTCCGGCCTGGAACTGGTGATCCTTTCTGACATTCTCTGTCTCTGAGCAGTACTTTTCAGCCTCACTTCCCACATTTTCTTTTCTTATACATATGGCCTCAGAACAGAGCCTGGCCACTGTGGAGAAGCTCCTCGGAAAACCAAAAGATGGGCAGTGGAAGGTTATAAGCCAGTCGTGCTAAATTATGTGATCCTGATCTTGATGTAGATACATGACCTCTTATGAACTTTTATATTTAAATGGGTAAGTTTAATTAATTTGAGATTTTATAGAATGTGGTGCCAGGGACAAATGTTAGTGGAGCTTGAATGCTACTGACAACGAGTGATATTTGTAGCTAATATTCTATTGTGTTTAATAATGTTATCATTACAAATTGTGTATTATGGGGCTTTTGTTATCCCAATTTCCACCATCACTAATGTACATGATTTGAAAGCATGAGGATTTTCAGGAACACATGGATTGTGTTATAATAGAGATTCCTGTATCTGGGCACGAAGCAGAATTTTATGAATTAGTTTATGTTTACACACATGTATAAGACATACACAAGTGTGCATTCACAGACATGAATATATTTTCCTGTTTTTACCTGGAATGGCACACACCTGAAAGATGTTGTAACTCATGAAGTAAGACACAAAGTCTTTCATTAACAATAAATGTGGTCCATGTAACTTTAGCTGAATTTGATGACTGGCAAAGTAGGAACAAAGATTGAGACTACTGAGGCTATTTATTTCCATAGTGTCAAACTTGGTAGTTACTTTTTATCTTTTGTTCCCTCAGGAGAACAGAGTACATGAGTCAGACCAAAGGATACATGACTCTGTTATCCCATATACTCACTAAAATATATGAGAAAGTGAACATCTTGTGTTTTCCATCCAAGAAGGATAAGCTGAATGTGATTCAATTTTACAAGTCACTATTTCCTGTCCAGTAAATTATACTGAGACACAAGTCCTAAAAGTAGGCTGGCATCTTCCACCTGTACAGGAAGTGTTTGGCAGGACACAGATAAAATCACCCTGCTAACTGTACTTCCTGTTGGAGCAGACACAACGTACAGCCCAGTAACTTTGCTTCTATGTCTTGAGCATAAGGTACAAAATTAAGATACAGATTTGAGGTAAGCAGTGTGAATTGCAGGTGCACCAGGGAAAGAACAAGTCAAAGTCTTCCAAGAATCAACCATGCTGGAACTTGGGAAACTGTCTTAGTTACTTTTTACTTGTCACTGAGTCAAAATACCTGATGTCCAAAGTTGGGAAAGGGAAGGTTTATTTCTTACAGTTTTTGGAGGTTTCAGTCCATACTCAGTTGGCTCCAAGGCAGGGTGGCATGGTGGGGCCACAGTTCTTGGCAGCTGCAAACAGCAAGGTGGAAACCAGCCAGAGAGAAAGACACCCCTTCTTCCTGCCATTACATCACATCCTGGCTCCACCCCCTAGGAGGGTGTAGCACTGACACTACCAATCCAAGCACTAGACAATGAACCAATCACAAATGCACAATGCAAATACATGAGGCCTGGGGGCCACCGACATAAAACATGACAGGGACCAACCCAGAAAGCAAGGAGCCAGCCTTCCTGACAAGTGATATGAGCCATGGGCACACCAACAAGAGAACAAATCAGCATCTCCCAAGAATCAGCCATGCTAAAAATTGGGGACCAACCAAAAAGCAATGAGCCATCCTTCCTGATAAGTGGTGCAATCCCAGGAGCACAGCCTCCTAGCTCAGGCACTCAGCAGTGTATCTGTGCCCTGAGACAGACCACACTGAGAGGAATGTTGGAAGGAGGTGTGCAAAAATCCCAGGGTCTGCCTGAGGGAGACACCTGCTGTACGAATTGAGGCCAGGAGTCATCATCCCAAAAAGGAACTTGCCAGGGTTTTGGCAACACAAGCTGTTAGAGGAAGACATTAATTCTGGGAAACCATGTCTTTGTATAATATCTATAATCTGTTAAATTTTCAGAATCATTCATACATTTATGTGTTCATCATTACATATAATGCTTCGGTTCACTTTTAATATCAATTATTTTTATGGAAATTTGTCAAAAATAGTATCAGGTGGTAGAAAAAATGATTTAATTTAGACACAATCCATAGTCATACTAGCAATCTCTTGTAGCAATGGAATAGATTCCTAATGTTCCTCAAGTTATTCCTGACTGGCTTCTCCCTTTTGTGATGTGATTATTGTGTTATTCCCATTAAGAATGTACCTAAAGAGTGAGACAGACAAGGCTGAAACTTATCCTGACCTATCGAGTATCCTGCTTTCTGCCTCTCCAGTTTCTGACCATTTGAGGGTCACAACCAGAAATGACAACTCTTAGGCAACTAATACTCATATGGTCTTCTCCAGTATCTACTTCTAGCCTAAATGTGTATTTTTTGGCTAAGTTTTTACATCCAGTTCAAGGAAGAAAGATATTTATTTACTTTGTGAAAAGGAGTTTTATTAGGCCTCATAGTGCAAAAAATCAAACATTCTGTCTGAATATATAATAACTTTGATATATGTTCACTTTATTTTTTTTAATTTATGCATACTTGCCATCCAGTTCAGCCTGAATTAATCTAAACACAAAATGTTAAAATATTAGTGCATTTCCTTGCTTTGCTACCTACTGTCCATCATGAACTGTTTCTGTTCCGCAATGCCTGTCTGCCATGCCAGCCTTCCTTGGAGCCAAAAGATTATAGACTGAAACCTCTAAAAACTATAAACTAAGTAAAGTTTCCCTCTTTAGCTTTGGGTGTTAGATATGTATTCTCAGCAATGAGAAAAAAGTAACTAAGACATAACATGGAACCAAAGAAATGGAGTCTTTTCTGTGGCTCGACCTGACCATGTGCTTTGGGAGTCTTTGGGACTGGCATGTAGGAAGAGTTTGTAATAGTGTGGAGATTCAGGATGAAAAAGTAGAGCTAGGACATCAGAGGTTATACTTGATCGGAGATTCTGGTCAGAGTCAGTAGACCAGTATGATGATAGAAATTCTGCCAGTAAAGACCAATCTCAGGAGATTTCTGCTGGGAAGAAAGCCTACTTTCATTGGATTCCAGCTGGGTTATGCCTTGGCAGAAAGTTTGTCTACATTTTCTTCATGTCCAGAGACTTTGCCTGAGACTGAGATTAAGGGCAGTGGACTAATTAATCAGACAGAAGAAATTCCAAGGCAGACTAATTTTGAGGGAGTGACATGGGGGCTTTTAGCCAAATCTATGTTAAAAATCAAGAGCAAAATGTCCAGTAGAATGATCTAAAATGCTATGAGTTTGGGTAGGAGGGAAGCACCAGTACAACTGTGGACTGCAAATGTAGAACAATCTTGATTGGTGAGGCAGAACAGGAAAATGGAAAATAAGACCTGAACACATCAGAAGAACTAGCAGGAGTCCACCTTTTCTGTGGTCTCAAAATTGCAAACAGTGAAATACTTTGCTTTGAGAAGAAATACCCACAGCTCCATCTTCCAGAATGGCAGTGACTAAGGGAAGTCATTCCTCAGGAATTGGTTCATAGGCACTCAACCCTACATCCAAGATAGAAGGAAGCCTGGTTAGAGCTAGAGCTGGCTGCAGACCCTTCTGTCATCCACATGTTGCTGGTTTTATGTGCATGCACAATGTGAGAGTTGCAGGGTCAAGAAGGCTTCCACCCAGATTTCAGGCAGTGTGCCCCAAGAAGGCAGTGTATAAAGCTGTGAGTATAAAGCTAAAGGTCCAGTAGAGACCACAGAAGTTGGAGAAGCCAGGAACATTGATTGTATGACAAAAACTTAAACTTAAAAGCAAAGACAGCTCACAAAAAATGTACAGGAGCTATAACCACCAGCATAGTCATAAGGGTGTAGCCACCCAAGCCCTTTGGAGTTCACAACTCGCCACAGACTGCCATGGATGCTGTACTTGGAATATGGGACTTGTGTGCCCTGCTGGATTTTGCTTTGTTCCCACTCACTTCTATTCCTATGTTTGTACCTTTTAGAATGGAAATATCAATTTGTGCCATTGAATGTTGGAAGTGTTGGATTTCTTTCTATTTGACAAGGGCTTGCAGTGAAGAGAGTGCCTTACATCTCAAAGGATACAATGAATGTGGATTTTTCAGAAATGCTGAAACTGTTAGGACTTTGACAACTCTTGGAAATGGACCAAATTCCTTTTGCATAATGGGATGTGAAGAATACACATTCTTCTCAGCTGCATATGAGATGTTCTCCAAGACAGACCACAAATTAGCCCATAGAACATAAGTAAATGCAAAGAATTGAAATTATCTCATGTGTATTATCAGATCATAGTGCAATGAAATTGGAAATCAATGGAAAATAACTTCACAAATCAATAAAAATTAAATGGCACCCTCCTGAAAAACCAATGAGTCACAGATTAAATGAAAGAATAAATCAGACAATTTCTACAATTAAACAATAATATTAATACAATATACCAGAACTTATGGGTTGCAAGGAAAGCAGTCCTAGGAGGGAAATTTATAGTGATAAACTCCCACATTAAAATAAGAAGCTCAAATAAACAACCCACCATTAAACCTCAAGCTTCTAGAAAAAGAAGAGCAGGTCAAACCCGGAGCTCATATGAAGGAGGAAATTATAAAGATCACAGCACAAATTAATGCAACTGAGACTAAGAAGATGATAAAAGGAATCAATGAAGCAGAGTTGGTTGTTTGAAAGATTAGACAGAATCAGCAAACCCTTATCCACTCTTTTCAAAAAAGGAAAGAAAAGACTCAAATTCATTCAATTAGGAATGAAAACAGTGAAATCACAAATGACCCTGCAGAACTCCAGATCATCAATATATACTTCAAGAACTTATATTCTAACAAGATAGAAAACTCAAGAATTGAACAGATTCTTAGATACACATGAATTACCAAAGCTGAATTAAAACGACAAAATTTTCTAAATAAACCATTATCAGTCAATAGAATTGAAGGTAAAACTAAAAACCTACTGACAAAAGAAGTCCCAGGTCCTGATACATTAACTTCTGGATTCTATGGGAAATTTAGAGAAAATATAATGCCATTACTCCTCAAAATCTTCAATGAAATTGAAAGAGAAGCAATACTTCCTCATTCATTCCTGGAGGCAAGTAGTACCCTGATAGCAAAACCAGAGAATGACACATCCAAAAAAGAGAACTATAGACCAATCTCATGCTAGATCTCAAAAAATGAAATACTTAGGAGTCAACCTAATGAAGGAAGCAGAAGATCTTTAAATTGAAAAGGATATTGAAGAAGATATAAGAAAATGGAAAGCTATCCTTTGCTTTTCAATAGAAAGAACCAACGTAGTGAAAATGACCATACTCCCAATTTGTTATACAGATTTAAGGAAATCTCAACATAAACACCAATAGAATACTTCATAGAATTAGTGAAAACAATCCTCAAATTAATTTGGAACCAGGAGAGACCTAGAATCTCACAAGCAATTCTAGGAGAAAAAAGGTAAGGCAGGAGGCAAGATAAATCCCTGACTTGAAATTATACTGCATAGCTACTATGATAAAATCAGCATGGTACTGACAAAGAGTAAACAGACCCAAGGATGAACAGAACAGACAAGATCCAGAAACAACTCCAGACATGTTCAATCACCTTATTTATGACAAAGGAATCAAGCACCTTTCACTGGAAGAAAGATATCCTATTTAATAAATGGTCCTGGGAAACCTGGCTTCCCACATGCCAAAGGCTAAAACTAAACCTATATCTTTCCCATGCACTAAACTAAAATCAAAATGGACCAAAGATATAAATACTAAAACAGAAAAACTAAATCTGTTTAGTACTAAGTAGTATTCTTTGAGACATAGGTGTAGGCAGAGACTTTATGAATAAAACCACAGAGGCACAGAAAATATCACAAATAATCAATGACTAGTATCTCATCTTATTAAAAAGGTTTGGACAGCAAAAGAAACCACAGATGAAGTGAAAAGACAACCCACACAGTGGAAAAAAATTGACAGCTGCTTGTCAACTCAGGACTAATATCAAGAACAAATAAGGAATTCAAAAAAACCAGACTACCAAAATTCAAAGACCCAGTACAAAAATGGGCTTCTGAAATGAATAGATACTTCTCAGATGAATAAATAGAAATGACAAATAAATACATGAAAAATGTTCAATATCACTGGTTATTTGAGACACAAATTAAAACAAAACTGGTATTTCATCTCATTCCAGAAAGAATAGCTACTTGATAGAACTCAGCCAATAGAAAATGGTACCAGAGTTGTAAAGAAAAAGGGACCTTCTTCACTGTTTGGTGGGAATGTAGACTGGTACAACCATCATGGAAATTAGCACAGAGATGCCTCTAAAAACCGAAACTGGATGTTCCATTTGAGTTAGTTATTCCCCTTCTTGGTACTTCCCCCCCTAAAATTAAAAACATCATACCACAGCAATACATATCCACAACTATATTTATTGTGGCACAGTTTTTAATAGCTAAATCTTGCAAACAGCCTAAATATCTATCAGCCAGTGAATACATAAAGATGTGTTTTTTAATACAATGAAATACTATTCTTCCATAAAAAAGGATAAACTTGAGACATTTATGGATATATAAATGCACCTCAAGACCATATTTCTAAGTGAAATAAATTGAACACACATGTTCAAACATCACATGGTATCTCTGGTGTGAGAAACCAAAAGTGTAAATAAGGACTAAAGTGTATGATAGATATTGTGAAATAGAAAAAATGTTCAAATGGGAAGGAGAAATGGGAGATAAGGGTGGTAGGTAAAGAGAGGAATAGAAAAGAAAAAAGAGAAAATAAGGATAAAATGAAAACAAAACTTTTGTAAATAAAGAGGGGAAGTGGGGTTAAAAATGAAAAAAGGAGGAAAAAAGAATCAAAATATATCACGTAGCTGGATGTGTTGGTGCACACCTGTACTCCCAGGACTCAGGAGGCTAAGGCAGGAGGACAGTCATGAGTTTGGGGCCACTCTAGGAGACATAAAGGAATTCAAGCTCAGGCTGCACTACATAGTGAGATTATGTATTTCTAAAGTGTACCAGTAAAATTAATTTTAAAAAAATAAAAAATCATGGCAACATGAAAAATAATTGTTAACCATAAGTTATAAATAAATCCACAAGATGGACATATTTAAATTAATGTAACACCTCATAAAACTGTTTTTGCTTTCTTCTCATGTACTGTGATATGTATTCCAGTTTGGGAAACCTAGTGCAGTTTATCTGTTATTTGTGAGACTGTTTCTACAGTAACAGTTGGGGGAAGCCATTTACAAGACAGACGTAATTCCTGCTTTTGCAGATGTCATGTTCTGAGGCTATAATGCTACCTAATATGGAACAGTCAGCGGAAAGAATGCCTGTATGATGTTCTTAAGCTCATTGCATAAACAACCTATGTCCCCTGTTTCCTTATCTGTAAAATCTAGAAAGATACCTAGATAGCTCCTGGTGAGTAGCTCCTTCCAGGATTTACTAGTCTCACAAGAGCACTTTATTTCATTATATTGTTTAATCCCAATAACAGTAGTTACACACTTTTATCTGTGCAAGTACAACCATGTTATAAAATTTCCATGGTGACACACACACTGGATGATAATGCAGCAGTAATAACACAGAGCAAAAGTGAGCCCACAGACAGAATAGCAACCTGGGAAGTCAGTCACTTACAACACCCAGGGCCTGCTGCTATTCAATGGAGCTTGGTAGGAGAGGAAAAAAGAGAGAAGAAAGAGGAAGAGAGGGAGAAGGACAATGAGGTAGAGGAAAAGGAGGTAAAAGAAGAAAAATGGGAAAAGGGAGGAAAGAAGTGTGGAGGAAGAAAGAGGATAGACATTAACTCATCTAAAATGGTTTCACTTGACTATGATGCAATCTTTCTTTCACAAGAATTAGACACATCTGTTCCCCGGAACTTACAGATGTCATGTGCTGTTACAGTGGTGTCTAGTAGAGAACAGTCAGCAGAAAGAATGCTCATCTAATGGTCTCAAGATCATTCCACTGTTTCCAAGAATAAGATAATGTAGAAAGTGACCATTTGGCAAACATGAAGCCACTGTCTTTGCCAGATCTCTGGTCTCCAGGAGACACAGATTCTCTCGAGGTGTCCTATATCCAGCAGAGAGGCACAGGAAAGACAAACATTCCTTGTGAAGTGAAGCTAATCCCTACTTCCTGGAGGAGCTGGGAGCGGCTGCAGCTAGGTGGGGGTTCTTCAGCGTCAGAGCCCTGTCTGGAACACAGTTGCACTGTCAGATGCTCACAGGTGCTGAAAGCAGAATGAGCATGAGTTTCCCGCTTGTTTAACAGTTAAGCAGGCCTAATGCTGTGTCAGTGGGCACTGGGCTTAGTGTCACAGGATGAAAGAGCATGGTATAGCGAATCCAACATTCTCCACAGTAGAATGGGAGGGCAGAGTTTATCAAATATGGAAGACACGTTGCTTTGTCTTTGGATTGTGCTTAAGGCAGGCTACAAGTTGATCACTAGTCAACAGGCCAGTGTCAAGAAACTATAATGCACAGAGCCCCTTGGTGACTGCAGGAATGTAAAGCCCTCATAGCCTGGGGGATAACTGGGACCTACTCTAGGCCCTATAAGTGAGATTATTGATAAGGACCTCCAGCTCTAAATGCTGACACTTTGTAATGATCATTTCCTTCTTTAGATATTTCCAAAAATTAAACACCTCATACCCTACATCTCAGCATCTGGTCCTGCACTAGTTACTTACACTGCAATGATGTTCCAGTTCTCTGGGCTGGTTATCTGTACTAAAGTCAATGAACAAAAACTCTAGTACAAGTATCTTCTTCTCGGTGTGCTGCCCTGGTCATAAATCATTTTGCATTTCTAACTTTTAGAGTTGATCCACACTAATTTTATTTTTTAGTACATAAGAAGTGCAAATAGATATTAGACACAATAACAAGTGATACAAATAATCTCTGAATTTTACCCCTTAAACCTTTTTAATTTTCTAATTATAGGATTTTCCATTTCCTGACCCTACTAGAACCCATCTGCCATGTATATCCTTTGCTGAATTTTCCCTCATTCTCACTTTATTTCAGGCAATGAGATGCAATTCAACAGCTTTGTGGTATGATATAATGGCTACAAAGAGTTGTGGTCACCTTGCTTGCTTTTGCTTTGCTACCTTCTGCCCACCATGAACTGTTTCTGCCCTGCAATGCCTGCCGGCCATGCCACCCTGCCTTGGAATCAGCTGATTGTGGACTGAACCCTCAACAAATTGCTAGTTTAGTAAACTTTTCCTTCTTTAACTTTAGGTGTTGAGTATTTTGTCTCAGCAATAAAAAAAGTAAGTAAGACCATCTTGGACCAGTGATTGTGAAAAGTGATTGACAAAAGTATACAATTTTAGCACAGTAAAAGCAAAAGAATTATTTTTAATTTTTTTAAAATAATTTTTCTTAGAGAAACATGTACCAAGTGTTGGAAAAGAATTTATAGTTAAGAAAGGACACTTTCAGTTTGATGATTTTAAAAATGCATGCACATTTTTCTTAACCAGAAAGATTAAAGTATATGCGTGTCTGGAAAGACAACAGTTTTGTCACCATTTTCTAAACCTGCCCTGTTGTGCATAATAAAAGATGCAACAGGGTGTTGAATAGAGAAGGATTTTGTCTGTGTCTTATATTTTCTATTTATTTTTCAGTTTGGGAAATCATAGTGAGTATCAAAAGGAAAATTTATAGACTCAAATTATAAAAGGTTTTAAATTCTTTATGAGAAATCTTGAAACTAAACTTCAGTTGTGATGCTCTTAGGTAATTACTTGGTCATCCCAGACAGCTAAAACTAAAGACAAGTTTGATCAATAGTTTTCCTTTTAAAAATATCTTGAAAATAAATATTATAAAAAATGAACTTTAAACAACTTAGAAATTAACTCATCATGGCCTTAAATACAAAATGTAAACCCATGGGCATATAAAAGCACAAATTTAAATGAGCTTTGTGGTTGTACCAGTGTTGATTTCCTGTTTAGATGTTATGCTGTAGCGTGGAAGCAGTAGCACCTTCCACTCCCATTAGCTACATCCCAGAAGAGAAGCACCGACTGTAAAACAGAACTCACATAAACGGTGGTTGATTCAACAAGACAAACTCACGTTCTATGGGAAGGCTGACCTGCAACATTACTTACACATAATAAACACGTGTTCAGTTACAAATTCCAATGGAATAACATAAAATGAAACAAATAAGGAAACACTGTTTTGCCCTGATAATTTAGCATAGAATTGCTTCATTTCAATATTCTTCAGCAAACACATAGGCATTTAAATCAGAATATTATTGAGGTTAATTTTTATTGTTAAACTACTAAGTTCAGTTATTCTTATTTTTTAAGTAAGATATTTTGGCTAAAATATTATCTCTCTAAAGTCTTATATATTTATTTGAACTAGACATACTGATGCCAAAAATTAAAATGACAGGTAAATACACAGAAAATTGGATAACTGTGGGCCAGGAGGAGAAACAGGAAGCACTGTCCCTGTGGGCCAGAGCTGGGAGACCAGAAGAGCTGAGCAACTGAGGACAAAAACAACTTACTGCTTATATTGTTTGGACTTCACAGGCCTAAAGCTGGTGGTCTGAACATATGTTTAGAGGATAACAATATGCAATATAGCAACTGTGGTAGATTTTCTTCTGTCTTGTTTTTAAAATCTGGTATTTTTCTCACTGTTTTGTTGTGCTCCATTTTATTGTTTTATTTTATTCAATGTTTTATTTTCATTGATTTTATTCTATTCTGTTTGTTTGATTTTATTATGTCTGATGGTATGGGCAGCAATTGTCAAGATAACAGGAGGCATTATGGTAGCAGTGGTTGGTTTCCTATTACCCTGTTTTGAAGTCCTATATCACTTTCACTGTTTTGTTTCAATTGGTTTTATTATGTTTTATTTTGTTTGGTTTTATTCTCTCTAAAATAAAAAATTAAAATATAAAATACACAGAAAAGTACAATTAATTTGGGAATAGTAGTGTAATACTTTTAGGGTCAAGAAATGTTCTAGAATACCTTAAATAATATTATAATCCTTGGAATAATTGAATGCAGTTGAGACTCATGAAAGTATACCTGGAACCACAAAAAAATTCATAAAACAAAAAGAAAGAGATTTCAAAAGAACACAAAGCATATTTTTCTTTCTTGTGATTTTTAGAATTTTAATACCTATGATTTTCATATATCAAACAAAAATATAATTTTTATTTCACAGGTTCAAAATAATTTCAGAACAACATAATGCTATTTTTTCTTCAACACTTTTCTCTCTCCTTGGTAGCCAAAAGAGAGACTATAAGAAGAAAAGAGAATATAAAAACAGAAGTTTAGTAAGAAGGAAAAGCAGAGGCAAAAGATGAAGATAGAAGAATTACAAAAAAAAAAGGGGGATTTGCTAAACTTGAAGGATGAGACACAGGCAGTTTTCATAGGATCAAAATAAGAAAAAAAATTACTGTACAGACCAAATAATATGCAGAAATTCTGTATAAATTCATTCTATTTTCCCTCATAATTTACACACTTTTAAAGATAATCTATTTTTACTTTTATTCATTATTTTTGTTACATTTATTTTAACAGATGTATAAATTCATAAAATCTGAGGTATCATGTTATATTTAGATACATGTACACATTGTAAAATGTTAAGCTAGGTTAAACGTCTCCTCAAACTTTTATAATTTATTTAGGTGAAAACTTTTAAATACTTTCTTCTAGTTCTTGAAACACACAATGTGTTGTTATCTATAGTCACCCTATTGTGCAGTAGTACCCCAATCTTCTTTCTCCTAAATAACAGTAACATGGAATTACTGACTAAACTTACCCCACTTCCCCACCTCCTAGAGGATCAATTCTTGTAATAATATATACTACAGTTCGATGATTCCAGGGGCATTCCAATTCACATATTTGTATATTATAGTAACAGAAATTCAGTAATTTCACTCTACAACATTATTTACATTCACACTGCTTTTTATTCCTAGAATGACTTCCATCTAAATTAATTCACAGATCAATGAACTCCTATTGTCAAAACACACACCAGTTTCTGGGTTGAAATACGTGGGTGTCTTTCTGATTGGTACCAGGTTCCAATCAGATTTTCAGCAGGTGAGCTTCTTTTCCCTTCCTTTCCACATACTGCAGCTGCAAAATCTTTTCAGAGTCCTTGAATTTGGAGCAGTCCAATTTACAGCAAACCTGAGTGCACAAAAGCCCCAACACAGAGCCCGAGAGCCTTTTCGATATGCTTTGCCTGGCTGTGTCAAATACACTGGATGTATTTCATCAGACCTGGGGGTGGGACTGGAATTTGTTTCTTGCCAATTAGCTTCACAGAGGAACTTTCCTAGGACCAAACACTGTTGAGTCCTCTACACCCTTCTTTGCAAGAAGCGCCTCCCCCACATAAACCTGCTGAAAATCTGATTGGAACCTGGTAGGGAGCACCCACAAATCAAACTGGAGGTCTAGAGCCCACGACAATGACTCACGCAAGTCTGTTTTTATAGATCTATAGTGAAAGATCCAAAGGTGAGCCGTGGAAGCTAGAATTTCTATACCAGCGGAGTGAAGGGTCTGTACTAGTAGATTGAAGGTTCTACACTGGAGCCCAGAAGCAATGCTCAGAATAAGGACCAAAGCTGCTGTGAAAAGTACCATATCCATTCTCAGCAACAAGGAGGTCCCAAATTCTTCTGGCAATGACAACAACCGAGGACAAATCAGAAAGCCAGCATGACAAACTTCTTCTGGAGATTAAATAGCACACATCTTCCCTTCCAGAGCCAGGAAGCAATGCTCAATGTAAGGAGCAGAGCTCCCCCAACGTAAAACGCAGCCACTCTCAGCAACAAAGTCCTGAGCTCCTCTGATGATAATGGCTGAATTCACATCAGGGAAGCCAGCCACAACAAGCAACTCCAGCAGAGCCAACAGCTCAAAACAGAAACACTTAGGAGAACCCACAATGCCTCGCTTTTCCCCTCCACGTCTCTTTATGCTGGCAACTTGCCTCAGGTGGGCCATCTGTGCTCAGCACCATGCTGATTTAATTCAGCTGGTGTTAAGTTGACCACCAGCTTTTATTCTATAACAGCTAGTACAAGCTATCTTAAAAATCTAGCAAAAGCAAATATTGTGTTTGCAACCCATTCCATCTGGGCAGCAGAGGAAAAAAAAACACCCATGCACTTAACATATATATATGATTTAAAAAAAACATGGGAAAATGTTAAAATGTTTGTTCCATTCAACTAAGCCTCTATATTGTCCTTGAGGCTTGTTGTGTGGCCTGGGACCTGGTCTGTCCTGAAGAAGGTCCCCTGCATGCTGGAGAAGATGGTGTCCATGGTCGACTTGCTTTATAGCATTGCTCAAGTCTTCCTTTTTCTTGAAGTTAATTCTGTTATCTGCCCTATTCTTGAAGGTGAGGTATTAATCTCCAACTATTGCTAAATTATCTGTTTCTTCCTACTAGTCTTTTGTTTCTTGTATTTTGGGATCTGTCTATATATATATATTCCTAATTGCTCTCTTTATTTCCAGTTACTATTTTGTCTAATAATAATTCAGAAATTAAAATTCTGTTATGATTGTTGTTAATGTGATACACCTTTTCTACTCCTTTAATTTATTTATATCTGCAATGTCCTACAAAGACACTGAGAAGGTGAATTCTGTTGGGAGAACTGAGTTCACTGGGAACACACCCTCCAAAGGGATTGTCAGACACTCTTCTTCTGTTTGTTTCCTGGTTACCAAGAGGTGAGGACCTTTCTGCACCACGTCAGCCCACCATGCAGTACTGACTACCTCATCACATTAAAGCAATGCTGTCAACCTGTCATGACCTGAAACCTGCCAATTGAACCAAAATAAACTTTCTCTCTTTTCATTATTGGTGGTATTTATGAAAGTGGTTGAAAGACGACCAACTCACACACAAAAACATTGTGCAGAAAACTCTTTAACACACCACAGCACTCTGAATGTCAAAAACCACTCAGGTTTATGTTCCCTACTTTCACACACTCTCATATCCAGGAAAGTAGGGATATTTTAAATGGAACCAGATACTTATAAATTCAGATTATTCAACATTGAAAATCTCTTTTCTCAAAAATCATTCTCTTTTATCACTCTCAAACCACAGGACAATGGAAGGGACATGAACAGGACTGGAAATTAGGCCCATCAGGCGTTGTCAATGGATAGATCTGGATAATCATCACCATTTCTTGAAAACACTTTTTCTTCTACATTGCGTTTGTCTGGCATCATTGTTGAAAATTAATTAAGCACATGTGTATGAACCTCTTTCTGTAATGCCTGCTTTCTAACTCACTACAATATTTATACGACCTGTCTTATTTTCATTGATATGAGATCTTTTAGATTATTGTTTTTGATAGTAAGTCTTGATACAATGAGATTTCTGCTATTGTTCCTTTAAAAGTGTTTTGAGTTATTCAGGCATCTTTGTTTTTCCATCATTCCAATTGATGTAATGAGTCTATAACTCATTACATCAATATACACAAAAAACAGAATTTGGACTAATCTTGCATTGAATTTATAAAAGAACTTGACAAATTTAAAGATATTGTCGTTTCTGATTCATGAGCATGATCTATCTTTTCATTTACTAAGCTTTCTTTAATTTATGTCACCAGTCCTTTTAACTCTGCTGGCCAAAGTACTTGGGACATTTTTAAGAAAACAATACAATAAGCCAGTAACTAGGAAAAACTATTTGAAACACGTATGTTGTTCAAAAATTTTTTATAAAAGATTTAAGCTCTTAGAAAAATAAAAGACAATGGATTTTTAATGAGCATACTATTCATAAAACTATTAATAAGGATGACTAACAATCAAAAGAGAAGATGCTTCTCAGTAACAATATATGACCTGTGAGCCAAATCCAGCCATAGACTTTTTTTAAGAAGCCGGAGGAAAATATTTAGTAAAATCTCCCTCCACGGCCACAAAGGGGTGATAGTGCTTTAAAAATTAAAGTCTATTTCTCTTACACATACTCATCAATTAGACAATATTAAACTCAATAAATTATTCCCTTCTACTGTTGTTCAATTTATTTAGATCTCAAATATGTTCCTATGTACCTATCTATCCATCTACCTAAGTGTCAATTTACCTCACTCATCTCATAGAGCTGAAAAACATGACTTTGGAAGAAAATGGTTCTGGAAATACAGGTTACCCTTGAAGATCAGAGCCACATTAACTTCTCAAATGTGAGTTTATAGTTTTGTCACCCTTACATGGCCCAATCTCCAGCCTCACTGATTTAATCTGAGCATAAAATTCTTTTTCATGGAAAAATCTATTCATGGTTTAAGGCCCAATTCAAGTACCACTTGAATAAGGACACTTTTTAAACTGGATCAAGAAGCAGAATTCATCTCTCTTTCCTTGGTCATCTTGTCTAGACACTCAAGTCTCTAGGGTTCCTTTTGCTGTCCATAAATAAGGATAGATTAAAGATTGGGACTGTGTCTTTCGTGAATGAGACCCAAGTACTGCCCATCTGGCAGCCATTTAGTTGATCCTTGGTGCATACACAGTAGCCCTTCTTATCCACATTTCTACTTTGTAGGAATTCAAGTCCTTGTATCCAGTCATGGTAGAAAAACAGTAAGTGAAAAATTTCAGAAACAATCAATACATTCTAAGTAATGCAGTGTTATGTACAGTGTACTTAAATCTCCTTCAATCCTGCTCCACCCTACATGGCAAGTGAGTCACCACTTTGACCAGTGTACCCACTTTGTATGCACTACCTGCCCAGTTGTTATCTAGTAGCTGTCTCATGGTATGAGAGACCGTTCTGGTATCATAGTGCTTAAAGACCCATAGTGCAAAAGTTGTAGTACTGGAAATTTTTATAGTGCAAAGTAAAGTCATAAAGTGCCAAAAAGTGAGGGTGGTTTTTTGATATATATGTATAGGGAAAACATAATATGTATAGGTCTATACATTTTGAGGTTTCAGGCATCCCTTAGTGGTTTTGAAATATATCCTAACAGATAATAGTGGGTGGGGACCAAAGCAATGTTGAATCCATATTCAAATGAGTGAGAAAATGAAAAGTATATCCATACCAATAAATAACACCCCCTTCCACAGATTAGAATGAAATTGAATAACTTGGGAAACATCTCCTGCTGGATTATGATGTTTATCTTATTGGGTCTGAGATAACAAGAAATATAGATAGAAAAATACCTTCCTGCACTTCAGAAAAGAAAATATCTTCCATTTGTTCTTTTAACTTCTATTATTTATAACACAAACTATCCCTCCTTTTAGATGTGCTTCAGAGTTTGTCCTTAATATCTGTCTCTATGTCCTACAGTGTGAACATCTAAACCAAAATAGATTCTCCATATTTTTCTGTTTCTTCCATGAGAATAAAGCATAAATAATATGTTCAATGTAAATTCAAACCCAAGAGTTACTAAAAATGCTGCCTTTCAGAATGGTCAAAGCCTCATGCCTTCTGAAGCTTATAGAATATCTTCCTCTCTTATTTATTCAAAATCTTACTTATTTATTAGAAACACCTCCAGAATAGATAATTCAGTATTTCTTAATTTCTTTCCCCCTAGCATATTCTTAGAAATGATTAATTTTCTTGATAATATGAGAAATTGACCACCTCTTCTATCATTTCTTGATATGTCATGTAAAATAAGAACACACATAAAATAATGCAACAAAAATCTAACTTCCCTGCAGACACAAAGAACACAAAGAACAAAGTGTTCTTTATGTTCTGATTCATGGCCTTAGTTTATAATGAGACATTATGCCCAATGTGTGTTCTTAATGAACTTCAATAATTTTTTAATAAAAATGAAATTCAGGTCTTTGTACTAATATTTTGACTTGATAGAATTGTCTTTCTCTTTCAGTATCGTAAAACAAGGTTTTATTAACATAATCAACTGCCATATCATATGGGTTTTAATATTCTAGGAGATCTAAAGAAACCATTGAAAGAGATCAGCAAGAGAAGTTTGGGATTGATCTTTATCCAGTTTAAGGAGGGAATTACCAATGTCTGTACTTTCAGCAATTCTAAGTGTTCTATTTGGAAGATACAGAGAGGTGCTTCCTTTGCAAAAAACAGCTTGAAGTGACAGCACTTGTGAAAGGGCGGAGGCTTTTAAAAGAATTAAAGTGGGTGTGAGTTTAGAGCTGTAAAAACTAGAAGGCACCTGAGTTTGCACTTAGCCTTGGCTCCAGGAGGAATGGACAAGATCCTGAGAGCACTATTTCTAATCATAGGACTTTACCTGGCCTGTGAGTACCAGAGGAGAAATCCTGGGATAAGTAATTAATTTGGGGCAATGAGAAAATTGGATGACAGTCAAAACCATACATGTAAAAATTTAACGAAGGGAAGATAAATTTGAGGACTTAATGATTTTTGTTACCTTTCTAACCAGGGGTGAGAGGCCAACAGAAGGAGAAACATGACCAGCAGCCAGTGAAACAAAGTCCTCCATTTCTGACAAACCAGGAAGGAGAGGTATCAATTCTGAACTGTACTTAGGAGCGAAGTACATTTGACTACTTTCTATGGTAGCGCCAGTTCCCTGGTAAAGCGCCTATATTTTTGGTAGCTATTTCTTCATATACAAATGAAAAGCAAGATGGAAGATTCACAGTCTTCCTTAGAGCAAGTTCCAAACACCTCTCTTTGCATATGAAGGATTCTCAGCCTGGAGACTCAGCCACCTACTTCTGCGCAGCAAGCACACAGTCCTCTCCAGGCACCTGCAGCCCGTGCACAAACCTGCCACTGGGACTTCTGCAAAGAAGGCAGAGACTAACTTTCATTCACACAGATGAAGGAAATGTGTAAACCCACCAGTGTGTAGTGTGATGGGTACTTATTAAGTAAGTTGAATGAACTTAGCTTAATGACCAACCCAAAACAAGTTAGATTTAAGGACTTTGAAATTGTTATATATACCCAATTAGTTGTGGAGCAAATAGAACATTTATTTTATATTTATATATATATATATATTTATATATTTATATATATAAATAAAATGCAAATTTATATGACCTCATTGAAAAGCCATTAGGCATTTTTAATGAATTAGTCTCAAAATTTGAGTAGAAATTCTACTTCTAGGTATTTACTCAAGACTTTTGTTTTATAAAATCCTTATCCATAATAACCCCAAATAGGGAAATAGTCAAATAACTTTATAAGTTAATCATCCCTTAACTGGTTCAATAAAAATGAAGTATTGCATATTCCTAGAAAGTAATACTATGCAATAATAAAATGAGATAAATAAGTAGTAAACCCAAAATATTCCATGTCTCAAAAATTTTTGCTTCAAAAGGGTTAAAGTGTGTGGGAAATGTAGAGAGAAGATACTGCTTTAGGGGTCAGAGAATAGTTCTATGATGACTATAGCAGTGGTTATAGATTCCTAGTCATGTAATATATTTCATTGAATTCTACACCACAAAGAAAATGGTGTAGGTAAAAACTAGAGAGTCTGAATTCCTGTAGTATAATCAATATTTTGGTTTTGATAATAGCATATGAGTATAATGGTGCATAACTATGGTTATATAATGCATAGCTTTGAGAAAAATTGAGGGTGCAAGAGAACTCAAACTCCGTTATTTTGCAACTTCTAAGTGAGTCTAATATTATCCTGAAAGAAAAAGAGTAAGAAGGTGAGAAACAGATTCTAAAAATCAATGACTGAAATTTAAACTAGGAAACTGCTTCAGTAGATTCCAATAAAACTAAACATACATACACAATACATCTGTCAGGACCCAGTGACTCCCATCTAGTCATTGGAATCAAAAGAAATGAAAACTTATAACCATGTTAAACTTGGCACAGTGAGACATATCTGTAGTGGCAGCTACTTGGAAGACAGAGGCAGGAGGAATAAAAGTTTAAGGCCAACCTAGACAATGGAGGGAGAACTTACTTGATGCAGAAAAGGAGGAAAAGGAGAAGGGCAAGAAGGCAGAAGACAATATGAAACAATTCATATCCAAAAGATATTTTTATAAGAATGTTTATAGATGCTTTATTCATTGTAGCAATGGAGAAAAAGTTCACAAATAATAGATTTAATTTATTGTGCTATATGCATTCAACTGAATAACTTGTTATAACATAACTTTTTATAACAATTTGTTAGTTATCAACTAACAAGTGGATTGATATAAGAATATAAGTAAACCTCAATTATTTGCCCCTAGCAATATTGCTAGGTACAAAAGGGTACATACAAGTGCTTTTATTTGTGTGAAATTCTGAAATGAGCAAATTAACTCACAGTGAAATAAGGCAGAGATTGCTTAGATCTCTGGGCTGGGAATTATTTGCTTTGGCCACAAAGAATCTTGATGCAGTGTGAAGGAAATGTTACATTTCTTGCTAGGAATGTGGTTTTTCGAGAGTTTTGGCTACTTTCAAAATTTCTGTTCATTTATCACCCATTTACTTCACTGTATACATTATATTTCAGTATAAAAATAAGTACAAAAAGTATTCAATGTGAAACAAAGCAACAAGATAGGAAATCCAAACCTGCATTTTTTAAAGAAATAAGATCGTGGTGGAGTAGAGGACACAGCACCTACAAACAACCTCCCGATACACAAAAATGTCAGTCAGCATGCAGCTATGCTGTAGAGACAACAACCACAGAAATGCAACAAGAATCTGACAAAAAACAGGTGAAATATAGAAAAAGAGGAAGCTTCCATAAAAAGCAAAGATGCCCCCCCAAACCTAAAACTATTTCCAATGCAGTGCTCTAGGGTGACAGTCATGTGGCTCCCTTCCTTGGCAATGCCCAGAGGCCCCGATAGAAAAGTGCTTCTCTGTTCATAGAGTTGGTTCGCAGTTAAATCTGGAGACCAAACCATTCTATGAACTGCACACAAACCTTAGGGGGAAGAGGCCAGGACAGATGCCAGAGCTGGACACTCACTCCAGATACTGTTGTACACTCTGCAGACAAGTCCTGTGATTTCCTACCAGGACAAAGCCTGGAAGCTGTGATAATAAAGGAAAAGCACTTCTCTCTTCACGGGCTATGGTCCCAGGGTAGATATGAAAGTTAAACATCTCAGGAAACTGAGTCAGGGATAGAAATGGAAACCAATGGACTGGACAGTTGTGGTTTGAGCCTCCCTGGCATTGGGTACAGAGGGAAATAAGTGTTAAACCCAGAGGTCTCAGGAACCTGGGACCTGTGGACACCAGAAGTGGAGAAAATCTGCTGTCTGTAGCTGGATGCCACAGAAATCGTGAAAGTCTGTCAGAGCTGAACCGTGGATCCTGGAGCTCCAGAGATGAAGCTAGAAGGAGACGGTGAAGCATTCTGTTAATTCAGGGTGGCTGAAACCTCACACTGGCTGAAAATCTGAGTTCAAAACTCACCTGGATGAGCAGAATAAGTGCTCTACTACTGATCCTGAGAAGGCCAGAAGCACCTGCATTTGTTGGGTTAAAAAAGGGAACCCTGAAAGTTTTGTGGTAGGAAGAGATCTGCGTTCAGAGCAAACCCTCCAGGGAATAACAGAAGATTGAACATCTACAGTCTCTAATACACAGTCCCTGCAGCACACCTGTGTCCTCCTCCAACCTGCTGGGAGGTGCGTGGGTGAAAACAGTGAAATAGTCACCGGCTGGTGAAGCCCCCGTACCACGTATCACATTTTAGGGAATTTTGCTCACTCTTCAAATCTACTTGTAGGTGAGTCAGACCCAGTGGATTTGGGGAATCCTCAAGCCCCTCACACCCAGATATAGAAAATTTTAAGCCACTGGCTGATTTACCCAGTTCCAGCCACAAGCACAGAGGAGTGCTCAGCACCACGTCCTCAGCCAGCCCCCAGCTCTCCAGGGTTCCCCATTTGAACTGAGCGGGAAGACTAATCTGACCTAATTTAGACTGTAACATAAATGCCATTGCAGGCAGACCTGTCAGACTGGGTTTTTAGCTCTGTATTTTTCTTTTCTTCCTGATCTGTCTTTTAGAATGATGACATCACTACAGGTTTTATGTGTACATTAAGAGCATACAAGGTGCTGGTTATCACTTTTACTTCTATCGTATTTTACCCTGACATATTAGGTTCTCCCACACAAAAGATTGTTTCTGAAGGTATCCTAAATTTGCATCTGTGTTAAGCAGTCAGTAATTTAGTTAATAATGAAATTGAGTTAAACTGAACTCAATCTCTATCCTCGTGCCATCCATTCAAATTTCTTCCTCTTTCGATTTTCATATGCTAAACCATCCGTGCATACTTTAGATGGAGAATAGTTGGTTACTTTGATCTTTTTAATAATTTGTCACATTATCTTTGCCAGTATCTTGCTGAGGATTTTTGCATCTATAGTCATTAAGGAAACTAACCTGTAGTTTTCTTCCTTTTTTTCTTTTATTTATTTTTGAACCTTTGTTTGTCTGGTTTTAGAATCAAGGTAATGCTAGCTGCCAGGAATGAGTTTGACAGTCTTCCTTCCATTTCAGTTTCATTACGGAATTTGAGAAAATTGGCATTAGAGCTTCCTGAACTTATTGTAGAATCTTTTGTGTCTCCACTGAGTCTTTCTTCGTTGGTGGGATTTTAATTACTGACTCAATTTCATTGGCTCTTATTGGATTATTATGCATTTTATATCTTTTTTCATTTTTCTTGGTAATTCATATGTATCTGGGAATCTTCATTGAGGGAGTTCTCCAATTGTTGGAATACAAGTTTTTGAAGTAGTTACTAATTATCCTCTGGATTTCAGCAGTGTTGTGACTATGCCTTTTCTTATTTCTAATTAAATTGATATTGCTATTTGATTTTCTTAGCAAGACTGTCTAAAGGTTTCTCAGTTTGTCAGTTTGTTAATTTTTCAATGATTATTTGTTACTTCTTTAGTCTCAATTTCATTAATTTTTTTTCCTGGTTTCCTTTTTTGTACTAGTATTGAATTTGGATTGTCCTTGTTTTTCTAGAAACTTGCAGTGTACCATTAGGTTGTTTATTTGAGCTCACTCTGTTTTTCTGATGTGGGCTTTCATAGCTATAGATTTTCATCTTAGGATTGCTTTCACTGTTTTCTATATGTTCTGGAGTGTTGTACTAGCATTACTGTTTGATTCTAAGAACTGTCTAGTTATCTCCTTTATGTCTTTTGTGACCCATTGACGATACAAGATTGTATTGTTTAAGCTCCAAGTTTTTGTAAAATTCCTGTGGCTTCTATTCCCATTGATTTATAGTTTCACTGCATTATGAACTGTTACTATGTATGGAATACTTTGGATTCTTTTATATTTACATACATATGCTTTGTGGGTTACTCTGTGGTTGATTTTGAAGAAAGTCCCATGTGCTACTATGTAGAATATGTATTTTGTCGTTGATGGGTGGAATAGACTACAGATATCTATTATGTCCAATTGTTCATAGATGTGGTTAAATTCTGACGTTTTTTGTTAATTTTTGTCATGTTTTCTTCCTAATGACTTGTTACCTTAACCATTCTACAATGACCTTTGTGAATTTTCTGGTGAGTTATGACTTGATATCTACTTTGTCTGGAAATAGGGTAGCTATTCCTATTTGTTTTTCATGGAATATTATTTTCCATCCTTTGTTTTTTGTCTATGATTTTCTTTTGAAGGGATATGTTTCAGTATAGAGTATACAATTGTTTTCTTTTTAATTCTATCTGCCAAACTGTATCTTTTGATCAAGGAGTATAAACCATTCATATTGACAGTTATCACTGACAGATACTGATTTATTCCTGTCATGGCATTATTTTTCTGTTACTGATTCCTTTTTTCACTTCTCCTTTACTATTAACTCTACCTGATATATTCATTCCACTAGACATATTAGTACCATTGACTGTCTTTCATCTAGGTTATACTTGAGAATTTATTGGAGTGCTGGTTTGATGGTTATGAATTTCCAAAGGTGATATTTGTCATGGAAAGACCTTCTTTCTCCATCATTTTGAAAGATAATTCTGCTATATGTATAAATCTGAGTTGAAAGTTTTATTTTCAAGGTTTGAAATGTCACTCTATTGGCCTCTGAGATTTGTGTTGAGAAGTCTGCCATGATTCTAATGGTTTACCTAACTGATTTTTGGTTTTCTTTTTTTGCTTTTCTGTAACAGACTTCAAGATTCTGTCCTTCTGTTGAGTTTCTGAAATTTTTACTAAGATAGGTCAGATAGAGGTTCTTTTTGATCATGACTATTTAGTGCTTAATATGACTTACTTATTTGAATGTTACATAGTTCCTTTAGCTGGTTTCATAAAACTAATACTAATTGATATAAAGGGTTAGTGAGACCCCAAAACTCATCAAAACATCACCAAAGTAACATCAGAATTGAAGTGCACTATAGATCAAATGTATTTAACAAAAATGTACAAAGTATTCCATTCAGCAAACAGAATATACATTCTTTTCAGCAGTGCACAGAATGTTCTAAAAAATATAACTGCCATTTAGGCTATAAAGCAAGTCTTAATAAGTACAAAAAAATATTTTTGAAATAACGTCATGCACTTTATCAGATAATGAGGAAATGAAACTAGAAAAAGTCAAAACATGGATATTGAGGAATACACTTTTACATGATTAGTGAGTCATTTAAGAAATTCCTAGACCCAAATTATAATGTAAACAAAACATACCAGAATCTGTGGACTTAAAGCTATAATGAGAGAAAACTTTATCACTTAAAGTGCCTATAATTTTTAAAAACCTAAGATACATCAAATAAGGAACATTATGATGTATCTCAAGGTTTTAGAAAAGCAAGAGAAAAACCAAACTCAAAAGCAAAACTAATAGAAAGACAAAATGAAGAACAGAGATGAAAACATAAAATGCAAACTAAAAGAACAAAATGAAGGATCAATGAAACAAAAAGTTGGTTCTTTGAACAAATAAATAAGATTGATAAATCCTTAGGCAAGTTAACAAAAAGAGAGAGAATATCCAAATTAATAAAAAAAGATAAAAAGGCAATACACAACAGTTACCACTGACATACTAAAGAATTGTTAGAAAATATTTTGAAAGTATATTCCAATAAATTGGAGAATTAAAAGGATAAATTTCCAATTGCATATAACTAAAATGGACCCAAGTATATAAAAAATTTAAACTGATCAATGAAAAAGAGTGACATTATAACAGTAATGGAGCTCCAGGATAAGATGACTTCACTGCTGAATTTTAGGTCATCAAAGAAAAGCTAAAAGCTATGTTTCTCAAACTATTCAATTGCATATAAAGAGGAACAGTGTTTCCAAACTCCCCCTAATACCAAAAAGAGATAATGACTCAACTGAAAAAGAAAAGTGGGCTGGGGGCTTAGCTCAGCAGCCCAAGAGCCAATCTGGCAAGTGCAATGTCATGAATTTAATCCTCCATACCAACAAAAAAAGAAAGAAAGAAACAAAAAACAAAAAGAAAAAGAAAAAAGCTATAAATCAATATTTGTGATGAACATAGTGGCAAAAATCTTAAATAAGGTTCATATAAACAAAACTCAATAGTTCATTAAAAATATCATTCACCATGTTCAAGCAGTTTTCATCTCAGAGATCCAAATACACTTTAACATATATAAGCATAACACCAAATAAAAAGAATCAAGAATAAAAATCATATAGTTTTCACAATTCACTAAAAATCCTTCAACAAAATTTAATATTCTTTCATGGTAAAAATTCTGAAAAAAAAAAATCCTGAAGGATAGAAGTGACTTCCACCAACATAATAAAAGCTACATAGGACAAAACCACAACCAGCATCATAATGAATGCAGAGGAAACCAAAAACATCTCTAAAAAGTTAATATATACAAATTTTATTGTGCAAAGGAGCTGAAATAGCTGTATAATGAAAATTACAGAACACTAAAGAAGTTGAAGGAAATGAAACAATCTCCCTTGTTCATAGGTCACCAGAATTAATATTATTTATATGATCATATTACTAAAAGCAATCTACAGGGTAAGTGGAATTCTGTCAAAATACCAAAGATGTTCTTTGAAACAATGGTAGAAAAAAACCCTAAAATTCATATATAAATAAAAAAGTCTAAAATAGTGTAAGTAATCTTTGTGAAGAACAATAATGCTGAAGGTATTGTAATACCCAATTTCAAAGTGTAATACAAGGCTATCACACACACACGCACACACGCACGCACACACGCACACACACCCCTAGCATGGTAGCGGCATAAAAACAAACGTGCTAGGCTGGGGATTTAGCTCAGTGGCTTAAGCGCCTGCTTTGCAAGCAGGCAGTCATGAGTGCAATCCCCAGTACCAAAAAAAAAAAAAAAACGTGCTGAGCACCACATTGAATAGCAGACACATTAACAAAACCATATAGTTTCAGCCATCAAATTCTAGACAATGGGACCAAAAATGTACATTGGAGAAAAGACAACCTTTTTTTAAAAAAAGTGGTGCTTGGAAAACTGAACGTGCATGTGTAGAAGACTGAAACTAAATGGCCAACTCCTACTTTAACTAAAATCAGTTCTAAATTGCTCAAAGACCTAGATATAAGGTTTTAAATGTTGAAACTGTTAAAAGAAATCTCAGGGGAACTTCTTGTAGTCACAAATACAGGAAAAGAATACCTGAACAGAAGTGCAATTATAGCAATAATAACATTATAGCAATAATAAATACATTATAAAAGCATTATACCAATAATAAATAAATACAACATCAAATTTAAAAGCAATGGCAAAGCAGTGAAGAAACAAGCTATGAAACGGGAAAAACATATTTTCCAGGTACTCTTTTGATGGAGAATTAATATCTAGAATAGGTAAAGAACTCAAAAAACTTAATATCAAAAAATAACCCAACTGATAACTAGCCAAATGAGTTGAGTTGATATTTCTCAAAAAACGTATTAATGGTTGATATGTGTGCAGGTGAAAAAATGTTCAGCTTCTTCAACCATTAAGGAAATGCAAATCAAAACTACACTGAAATTCTATCTCACCACACTCATAATGTTTGTCACCTAGAAAGCAAAAAAGTGCCGGTGAGAATGTGAGGAAATCAGGCTCCTTCTGCACTTTTGGTAGAAATGCAATAGTACAGATACAATAAATATCAGTATACCATTGACATCAGTATATCAGGATATCATGCACCTCAAAAAACTAAAAATAGAGATACCACCTGATACATCTATTCAATGTCTTGATAAGTTGCTGAAAGAACTGAACACAGAATAGCACGATGGTACTTGCATACTCATGTTTAATCTATTGTGATTTACAATGGTCAAGTTATGAAAGCAGCCTAGGTGCCCATCAACACATAAGTGGGTAAAGAAAACATGATATAAACATTCAACAAAATATTATTCAACCATGAAGAAAAATTAAATAATTAATTTGCAGGAAAATGGATAGAAGTGGAGACCATCATGTTAAGTGGAATAAGCCAGATGCAAAAGATCAAGCATCATGTTTTCCTTTATACATAGAATATAGTGATAAATGGAGAAATGACACAAAGGTAGAAGGAAAACCATTAGAGATGAGAAAGAACATCTAGAGGAGGGGAAGGAATGTTGAAGAAGTAGCAAAGGCATGAAAAAAATCAAAGTATGTGCATTAGTTCCTTTTCTCGCAAGTGAAACAAAATACTCAATATCCTAAGTTAAAGAGGGAAAGGTGTATTTAAGTTACAGTTTGTAGAGGTTTCAGCCCATAATCAGCTGGCTCCAACATAAGGTGGCTTGGCAGAGGAGCATTGCAGAGGGGAATCAATTCAGAACAAGCAGAAGACACCAAAGCAAAATCAAGCAAGATATGACCATAGCTTTTATCACTTACATTTTATCCAGGCTACTTAGGGTGAGTAGCACTCACATGCTTAATCCTAGTGCCCTTGGTCCTATCACTGCACCATGAATCAATTTCAGCATCTCAAACTCTAGATCCACCCACTTCTGAAAAGTCCCCATCCATGACTGCATAAGGCTTTGGGGACAGCTAGGCTCAAACCATAACAGTATGTTATGTTTGCAATTATGCAAAAAGGAAAGTCATAATTCTGCATAATTATTATGCAATAATAATATTTTTAAACAATACTAAGAGAAAAATGTTGACAGATATATATACTATCAGATACAACTCATGAAAATGGGAAAGTTAAATAAATTTAAAATCACTGAGGTTTTATCAGAATTGTTTAAATCCAAGAGAATTACCAGTAAAAGAAAAAAATTACTTGTGTATGTGCTCCATTAAAAGGTTAAAAGAAGACACAAAGACTGGTGGATCTGTAAATTATATAACCCTAAGAAAGTGTTAGAAAGTAAGGTTAGAGGGGGCTACTATAAGTAAACTGTTAAAATCCAGAAGTAAATAGTTTAAAGTAAATAAGTAAATAAATAGTTTAGATTATAAAATGTAACTCAAAGAAACAGAAACAAAAACAGCTAGTGAGTGTGTAAACATCAAGTTCCATAGTAATCAAGGGGGGGAAGTAAAATAAATTGCTACCTCACTTCTTCCAACTCAATAAAATTTTAAATATCTGGTAATAGTAAGTATACAAAAAAGATATAAAGAAGTGATTATTAGACTTTTCCAGATGCAGGAAAACAATCATATAGAAAAAAATTATTTAAATACTTAAGACACCAGTTGGCTAAACTGAGTAAAATACTGCACATAAAAACCAAGGAAGTAGCTCGGGCAAGCGGCGGCTGTGCCAGGGAAAGAACCAGCCAATGTCTCCCAAGATCCATGCCATGTTGGAACTTAGGGCGCTGGGAAACCAAGCAACCTGCTCGCCTCCCTGGTGGGCAGCTGTGAGCCTACCTACTGGCACAAGGGCTGAGAATCAAACATCCCACCACACCCCCCATTAGCAAATGGGAGCCAGAGGTCTAAGCACCTCTTGGGAGGGTGACCATATGCAATATAGCAAATGGGGGGATTTCCTTCTATCTTCTCTTTGAAGGCAAATATTGTTGTCACTGTTTTGCTTTGTTCTGATTAATTGTATTGCTCTATTCAATATTCTATTTTTATAAGTTCTATAATGTTCTGTATTTGGTTTGATTTTGCTATACCTGATTGAAAGAACAACTATTGTGAAGATAACGAGATAGACTATGGTACCTATTACTGCTATCCAGGTAATCTGCTGTACCAATTTCACTGTACTGTCTCAGTAAAAAAAAAAAAAAGAAAAAAGAAAAAAAAACAATAACAAAAAAAAAAAACCAAGGAAGGCGGGGCTTAGCTTTTTTGGCATAAAGCACCTACCTGCCTGGCAAGCACAAGGTTGTGAGTTCAATCCCTGGTATCAAAAAATAAAAATAAAATAAAATAAAAACACAAGGAGTTTCAATTCCTGGTATATATATACAAGAGAAATCCAACTATGTGAACTAGTATCTACTGTTTTGTTAACTAAAGCACTGTTTTAAAGTAATATTTTCTCAGTAACAGAATAGAAAAACAGTAGTTTATTCTAAAGTGCAGTCTAGTTATTACAAGCAAGTGAGTAGTTTGTACATATTTTCTCATGAGTATCTTAAAAACAAAATTTTGGCTGCAAAAAGAAAATGGCCAAATAATACATACTGAATGCATTAAGAAGATATCTCAAAATACAAACACAAAGTGTATGTAATCCATCGCTCTGTGATATCTGTCCATAAGTGTGATTATTTAAAAAGCAGGTATAGAATCATCCCGAGTGTGGTCACCATTTTGGAACACAGATATCTATTTAAGTCTCTTGGGCATATCTGAGGTGAAGAGAGGCCAGGTGAGGTAACAGGGGGAGAAAATTAAATGCGTTAGAGTCTCTACAGAATATAAAGATGTTTTCTATTTAATTGTCCATGATTTTCTATGTGAAATTATGTAATGCATTTTTTAAATTGTAAATGGTAGCAACCATGTAAAACATTCTCAGTTGTTACATCTCCACCAGTCCAAAGAACAGAGAACAAAAGCCATATTACTTTCAGCTTTACCAATTGTATTTCCAGTATGCCACATACAGGCCAATAAAAATCCTTTTGGTAGATCTCACTTTGCTTATGAGCAAAAGAACATTCAACCTTAAATAAAAAATGCAGACACTCCTTTCTGCAAAGCACAACAAAGAGCTTTTCAACACACAAAAAAAGAGAAAATGTAAAAAATTACTAAGATCAGGTTGCTTTCAACAATGGACATTACCACAAGTTTAGAAGGGAGGAAAAACCAAGAAGATCTGGAAATCTTAGCACAATTCTGTGGCTTCTACATGTGGAATATGAGCCTCAGACTTTACAAAAGAACCAGAGGGTCTGAAGACAATTTGCATAGAATAGCTCAATTATTTCCACTTGGATTTACTTATGGCCAAACAAAAATCACTTCAGAATTTGAGGGCTTTACATGATGAATTTTCAGCATAAAGTGGAAGCCAATGTTCACTCAGAGTGCAATAAAGAAAATACTCTTGTTTTGTAAAGTATTTCTCAAAAGAGTTAATGACATCATGATACATGCAGAACCCATATTTGATAGCAGCTTACTTCATAATAGCTAAATTTTGAAGGTGGTCTATATGTTCATTAATACAGAAATGGATAGAGAAAATTTGCCAGTTATACATAGTGGGGTACTACTCTGCTCAAGAAGGATAAATTTGAGTCATTTATAGGACAATATACACACCTTGAATCCATACTTTAAAAATCACATGGTGTCCCTCTCATGAGAAATGTAAATATAAATAAATTAAAGAGTAAAACAAAAGGTAGACAATAGGACACAAGGAAATAGGAGTTTTGCAAGTGAAGAGATTAAAAGATAAAAAAGGGGTGAGGGAGGGGAGAAGGAGATGTAAAATGAATTAAGATGTGCTGTGTACAGGTACCAACTACGCACAATGAATTAATTTCTTATGTACTGCAAACATGTGCTAATGAAAAATTTATACTGGATAATTTTACTTATAAAACAGCATTTAGGGAAAGGCTTTTTCTTCTTTGTAACTTTTATAAGAATCACAGAATTGTAGCAAAAAAGTGCACAGCTACACATGGCTACACATGGCAGCAACATACCTGATGTGAAATATCTGACGTTAGCAGATCGTGATTCTTGGCTTTACTGCTGCGGCCACTGAGGTTCCCACACACTGCTGGGCAGACAGCAGAACTGGGAAGCTTCTTTTAGTCTCTCTTTATCTGTATGACCTTCCTATTTTCCATGGTTGGAGGTGAGTTAAAAAAAGAACCTGAGGACTTCTGTTCCTGTACTGATACTAAGGATTGGTGAATGTGTCACTTTAAAATCAGATTTGAAGTGAGAGAAAAATCAAAACTTGAGTAAATACTTGCAATGCAGTCAGAATTCTTAATATTTTGTCTCAGATAATCTCTTTAGATCTTAACACAGATCAATTTACTAAACTTTGAAATTTTCAATGATTTATGTCCTTAAATATTTGCTAAATATTAAGCTTTATCTTTCACCAGATATCATCATTTATTAATGAAATCATGACAGAGAATAAAACAATTTTTAGGAAAGAAAAATACTTTTTCAGCCTTGATACCATAACTCGTTCAAAGTTAACACACTCAAAACCACATTCCAGAGACAGCTACCGCACACACCTCGACTGTCACAGAGCCAAAGCTGCCATCTCAACAGGAGGGAAATCCTTCCCCAGACTGCTGTGGGCACTTGCGGTTTACATCTGCTCGGTACAAATAATCGCAAACCAAACATAAGGTCCCTGTCAGCTCTTGGAGGGCAGCAGGACAGAGGGGTAAATCTCACAGAAAGGAATTCCCCTATGGACCATCTGATCTCTTACTTATAACATATGGCACTATTTTTAGAGACTGTGTTTTTTTCCTAGTTACCTTCTTGGTCTCCTTATAATAAATTCATCATTTAAAACAATGAACCAACTGGAAGATCGGTAGCTACATTCCACAGTAAGTGGTAAGGAGAGTCTGTGGCTCATAATCAATTCTACCATACGTGCATCCTGAAAACTATTCCACTGAGTAACATCAGTGTGCTTGAACCAGCTCAATCTGGAGTCACCCTCAGCTCCGATCCTTGAATTAACTACTTATCTCAGACCCCCTTTTGAGGTACAGCATAACCAACTACCCAGGGAAAGAACAGTAATGAAAGGAACAATTCAGATGAGTCCCACTTCTTTTCATCTGCGTGCACAGACTTTGTAAACTATGAACCTAAGAATCCCCATTTCCCGTTTGGAGGAGCAGCATGAGAACCCAAAAAGTGCTTCTACAACTTTTATACAACCCCAAGATCTCAGAGATGCTGAACTCTGAGCCTGAGGAAGAAAACACACTGTGCAAAGGGACATGGGGCACTTGCCACCTTGCAGCCTGCTCCGGGAGGCAAGGCCTTCAGCTGTTTGGTGCAGATGGTTCCCACACAGAAAGAACGTTAAAGATAAAAGGGTTCCACACAGGCACACGCGCGCGTCACCTGGCTGGAGGAGGAACAGGAAATGGGAGAAAAGAAAGCAAAACTGTGACTTCAGTTTGGTTTGTTTTGGGGGTCCTCAATTAGCCTAATTTTTATTACATTTTCTTTACTATGTCCAAAGATCAGCTCTGTTTTTTATTTGTGTCCACAGGATTCAGCGTGGCTCACAAGATGCCTGGACCCCAATCACACATATTTGGGCATGCAGGGGAAAGTTGCCCTGGGTTGTTTTTATGAAGTGAGCCAGTTACACTATATTTTTTGATACAAGAAACATCCTAGAGGAGAGATGATTTTCCTTGTCTGCCAACAACTTTATGATGAGACTGAAGAGGATAGTCACTATTCTGTCCACTTTCAGGAGGCAACTAAAACCGTCAGTCTCACCATTTCAGTCTTGCAAAGACTGCAGAGTACTGCTTTGCCCTCTGGGAATATGCACAGTGTTTGAAGTACCAGTAAAAGCTGGACAAAAATTCAAGAGCTCTGTAGGAAGTAGCCTCACCACAGGGCCTGAAGCACACCTGCAGACACCGGAGAAGAAGCAGCAACCGTGGTGAGGATCAGAAGACTTAGTTCTCAGTGAAACCTCCTCCTGCCACCTTCAGAAAGGAGAAACGCTCTCCTAAACATCCTAGGTCTTCAGCTTTTACCTTAAAATCATAGAGAATGCATTTAAGGTTGGTGAAAACTAAACATAAAGATGCCCACAGCACAAGCTTGAGTCCAGTTACCAGGAATCATCCTGAAAATAATTTCCTCAGGTGCTCTGCTTAGGTTTTGTGTCTGTTATACAGAATCAGAGACCCAGAGCCGTCAGGGGTGACCTGGAGTAAAGAGGCTGAGACCTCGTGCAGTTGCTGATGCTGAAAGAGGGACTCTCTGCAAAGCTACCATGTTTGCGCCTGGCATTGAGATTGAATCGACTGGGTGAGGTTCATGGAGACACTTAGGATGACAGGCTAGATGAGGACAGGCACATATGGACTGTGACTCCTGGGACATAATGGTACCACAAGGATGACTGGAATTTAAAGGACAAGCCAAACATTTCCGTGTCCCTTGCCTCTTTCAGTCTTCTTTGGTGGATGAAGTGCAGGAGAAGGGAGCTGACTGCCAGCGTGCTGCACGCATAGTCGGCCTAAGACAAAGAGCGCCTGGGAGAGATCTTGGGATATGAAGGAGGTATAAGCCAGCAACATGAGAGGCTGGCGGGCCAGGGATGTAACTCAGTGGTAAAAAGCTTGCTGCACAAGTGCCTGGATTTGTACCTCAACACTGAAACAAAAAAAGAATTAACAAGTTGAGTTGGCAGATCAGCAGCAAGGTGTGTGAGCTGCCCCTGTGCTTGGAACTCTGAACCTGCAGAGCAAATACAGTAAGAATGCGCATCACAACTGCCTGCACATCTCGCATCATTTTTCTTAGGGCCAATCCTAACTCTGAACAATACAGCAAATTCTGGGGAGTGTATTTCCAGATATTAAGCTGAATCAGACAAATCCACCACGGCATTCTCTCGTCAACCTGGCATCCATAAACGCTTCTTGTAACAACACATAGGGTTCAAATAAAAACAACAGAAAAGCCACACTTCCTGCTAATGTGCTGCAGCTATTCTGTGCGGTCTCCTGTCTCTCGTCAGTCACTTTCCCACAGGTGTCTTGTGCCTTAACAACTGAGATACAATGAGGTATAAGGTCAGTTCTCACCAGCACATCTTGTTCTACCACAGGCAGACAAATGAGACCAAAAGAAAAACAGTCACCACGCCCAAGAAAGGTGATTATAGTGGTCAGCTTTCCTACTGCTGAGACACAGCACTCAAAACTCACAACTTACAGAAGGAGAGCTTTACTTTAGCTCACAGTTTCGGGGAATTCGGTCCAGAGCTGGCAGGCTTCAGGGCAGGAACATCACGGCAGAAGGATGTGATGGAGCAAAACTGCTTAGTTCATGGCAGCCAAGGAGCAGAGCAGAGGAGCAGCACCGGAGATGAAGGACCCAGGGACCAGATATAGTACCTACCCAAGGTCACACCTCCACGGTCACCCAGACACACCCCGAAGGGTGCTCCACCAGTCCCCTAGGCAGATCCCAAGCCAGTCAGCACTCCATCCTAATCCAGGCAGTGAGAGGCCATGTTCTTAGAAATGTCACTAAGAATGGCGCCTGAACTATCAGCCGAAGCACTGAAAGTCAACAAGCGAAAATCATTTTTAAAGTTGTTAATGAAAAGCAAATAATGTAACTTTTTGGTACAGGAGATTGAACTCAGGGCTTTTCCACTGAGCTATATCCTCAGCCCAATTTTTTTTTACTTTTATTTTGAAACAGGGTCTTGCTAAGGCACTGAGTTACCCAGACTGGGTTCAAAATTGTGATCTTCATGCCTCAGCCTCCTAGAATGCTGGGATTACAGGAGTGTCCCACCCCACCTGGCATAAGCACAACTTCTAAACTGACTGCCTACCAAGGTGGTATTATTCTATTATTCTTGTAAAAAATCAATGGACAGACTAAAAAATTATATTATCAATGCATATTTCCAAAAAACAAAATATATAAGAAAATCACATAAATCAATAAGAATATAAACAAATAAGTTCCTACTTATCTATTTCAGAAATACAAGTGTTGGGTAAGACGCATTCAGTAATATCAGAAAAATGAAAATAAAACTTGAGAGTTTCCTGTATATCAACTCAACACCTTGAGTGTGCTAATATAGTCAGAAGGAAGTGACACTGAGAGGATACAGGAAAACAATGACTGCCTTCAGGGAGAAGGCTGATTGGGTAAATCTTCTAGAAGCTTCCATCATCAAACCTTGGTGAAGAGAAAAAAAGTGTTAATGAGCCACAGCCCTGCATACTTAAGGTAAGGCAGGTTTTACCAAGAAAACAGAAAGTTGATATTTATTGTACTTAAAACACATAAAGCACCACCATGTTACACGTTTCAGAATCATTATCTAATTTAATCATCAAAACCTATCTTACAGGGTTTATTGTTCCCATTTTCAAACGCTAGCGAAAGAAGACTGAACTTCCCCTAATTCTGAAGAGGATTCCTAACTTCCCTTTTCAGCCAGAAGGCAGCGTTGACAGGATCCTAACGGCAAGGTTTTGATCACAGAAAAGCAGTGGCGGCAGAGCAGTGCAGCTGACATCTCAGGGATTACCGGCTTCCACTGACGCCAAAGAGAACGGAAATAAAGATATGACACCTGGGTGTAAACTACAAAAAAAGCAACAGATTTAAAAATCAAATCCCAGTTAGCAATGATGAATGCATTAACCACAGATGTTCCTGAAACACGCTGAGCGTGTTTCCACAGCAGGACATTTGCCCCTTGTTTTTGCACCTTCTGCCTGTGAGGCGACCCATGTGGCCCTTGAGGTGCCTGGGGTGAAGGACCTGGAGAGGATAAGAAAATAAAAGAACAAAGCTGGGTCAGGCGGAGAAAGGAACTGCTCAACCAGTGCAGCATGTTTATTTGATGTCAGTTCCAAACCTGCTGCCTGGCAACACGTTGCTTGGATTGTCTAGGGGGGATTGGTGCTTTACTGGGCTGTAGCAACTTCACGTGGCTGACCCTGGCTCTTTGGTTTGGGTAGGGTCATGTCCTGGCCTTGAGCAGCCCGGCACATGTGGTCAGTTTCCAGCTTGAAGTCTCCCTAGAGGCCGGTACTGTTTTCCCTCAAATGCCTACAGGGTGCACCTCCGCACTTCCTGTAGCTTTTCTCAAATGTCACCACTTTGCGAAACCTGCGAATATATCTACTGTATTTTCCTTCCTTGAGAATCCGGTAGAATGCGGTTTCAGCACACAGCACGCATCCAAAACAGAAGCGGCTGTTAGCGGAAGTGCTGCCACCTGGTGTCCTGCTAAAATGCTTCACATTCCATTGGCCTATTTGCTGCCCTCTGGTGGTTCTAGATTGAATTGCGGTGAAGCCTTGTGGCAAACAGAGCCACCTTTGCTCAACCAAGGTCAGTGAAATTTCCTTGCAGAAATCATGTGGAAGAGGACGTAGCACGACGTGCTGCTTGTTTATTGCCTAGCCAGATGTGAAGGTGACTGACCTCGAAGTGACAAATATAGTATATGGTGTGATTCGGGCCAGAGAATAGTGGGATACTTTGAAATAAAGTTTAGTATTGTTGCACAAGTTGTAAGACATTTTTCCTGCTAAGTAAACTTAAATCCACTTTTCCACCCTTTGTTATGTTATAAAAATATCCTTAGAAGTGAGATCCAGAGTCACTGATGGAGAAAAATGAACTATTTTAGGGAACATTGAGTAATAAAATATTTTCATGTTTTATTACGGCTGCCAATCCAACATGATAAATATGATAAATCATGGATATCTAGGATAATCATGAATCACTATGTAAATTACAAAATACAGCTCAGAAAAATATTTGCAGTGAATAGATTCTGCTGTGATTTCAGATTGTCTCCCAATTCCCCAACACTTTGCCTATTGTATGCATCAGGCAGAATCATTTTGGATGACTTGCATATAGTTTCCTACTGAATTTTATTAAAACTCCTCAAAGACAATAAAATTTTAATGTCCATTGTGAGATACTGGGGAGGTAGAACCTCAGTCTGACTTTGGTGTTTTGCGGGGAGGCTTTGGGGAGGTGATTAAGGGTAGCTAAGATGACCAAGGTAGAATGATGTGAATGAATATTGATCAGAAGAGGCAGAGAAATCAGAGACTGCACACGTGTGTAATGTCTGTCCCTCACCATCTGATGCCCTGTGCTAACACTAAAAACAGGATTCTTTCTTTATAACTTACCCAATTTGTGCTATTGTTTTGCTAGCATCAGAAACAGATTAAGTCAGGGAGGTAGTGTAGCAAGTGCTCGAGACCACAGATGTCAGCTGGATTTCTAGATCTAACATTCATTCGTTGAGTTGCTTTGAGCTGACTACTTTAAAGATTCTGTGCTTCCGTTTCTCACCCTTACTATGTGGTACAGAAAACATCGGCCACACATGGTTATTAGGAGACGTAAAAAGGTTGATGGATGCTAACGTACCAGTACCCAACAAAATCTACTGGCCACTTATAGAAAAGAAAATTGATCATGCAAGAGATTAAAAATCTTGCCTGTTGTCACAGAGCAGCGTCAGCTTGGAGCTTTCTCTCCATACCGGTCACGTGACGAGAGACACACCATCTCAGTACAGTATCATATGGTCTTATTTGTAATATTTTTACCTAAAATTATCTTATTTTTTAAATCTCTTTTTTTCCTTCTCCCACTGGTTAATATGCCCTTTTCTACCCCCTTCACCATTGAATCCCCCATGTTTGACACACAGCCTAATACACACCAGGGAAATCAACGCATAAATGTTGAATGAATGCACAAAAGATAAAATTATTTTATACCCTCTGCCATTCAAAATTGCTATAAAATATTAAACTGGACAAACATTGCCATACTTATCTAGAATTGTCTAGGTGTCTGTTGTGCGAGTCATTTACGGTAATATTTAAACATGCAAATGTTAAGTAATTGGAATTCCCCAGATACTCATTTGCATATCTGGGACCTTGGTGGAAACGCCCGGACAGCTGGGCTCAGCGGCCCTCCCTACGGCAGGCCGCAGATGCTCAGGGCCTGCTCCTGCCATGTGGCCTTGTGTGTGTTTTCTCCTCATGGTCTCTATCAGGGAAGCCACTTGCTTTACCTGGTGGCTCAGGGCTTCCAAAAGTGAAGCTGCCAGGGCACTTTAGTTTCTAGGCAAATACTTGCCATGATGTTAGTTTGGCTTCTTCTGTTTATTAAAGTGCGTCATGGAGCCAGACTGGATTAAGTGAGGCAGGGGAATGACACAAGGGCATGAGAATCAGTGAGGGCATCTTCGGACATTTCCTCCCACAAGTGTTCACTAGGTCAGACAGTTGCTGACTGGGTACTAATAAAGGACGGACGATACTCTGTCATTATCAAGGGCATGTGAATTTATCTCTCAAATAGCACTAATATCTATGTCTTCTATCTATGCTCCTTGCTAATCTCCTACTGCAGGATTCAGCATGCTTCTGAATGACCATGGTTACTTCCTAACTGTCTCCCTGCTTGAATCCAACCTCTACATAGCCACGAGAGTTATTAGGAAATGTGTCTGATCAGGTCACTTCCTGTTTATTTTGTATAATGAAGAACCTTAACAAATTTGAAGGTGAAAACTATAGTTAAAGATACAAGGTCAACAGTATAGTCTCTACCTATGTTACCTTTAATTTTTATTTTCCATCTTTTTCCACCTCGTTTGTAATGTTCATTAGTGGCAAATGATGAGCTGAGATTTCTACCAGTAATGCATTCACATAGCAACACTAAAAACATTACATTTTCATAGCGAACTGATAGGTGGACCCCAAAATAATATGTCCACTCCCAGAACTGTGAACCTTGTAAATGTAATTAGGCTAAGGAAATTAGGCAAGTGGTTTACCATGTATATGTCTGTACTCAGCTTCACTAATATGCCTATTACTCATAGATAAGAGTTACCTCTAGTTTGTGATTTTTAAATGTGTTTGCTCATGTATGTGTCAAAATGTGAGATAAATATTCGACTTATGTTTTTGAGGACATGTTGTTGGACAATAAATATATTTATTAAGTGCTTGCTATTTACTAGGAAGTGCATTTGTGATACAGCAGCAAACAAAATAGACACAATTCTTTAATTTCACAGACCCTGTTTCTGGAGCGGAGCTATCCAGTAGAAGTTTCTGAGATGGTAAGAAAGTTCTCTACCTGCACTGTCCAATAAATGCCAGGCACATGTCTCTAGTCAGCATTTGAAATGTAGATGATCTGAATGAGAAACTAAATTTTAAATTATATTTAACTAAATGATCCCCACGTGGCTGTTAAACCACCACAGAAAACAGTACATTTCTTCAGGATGATAAAGAGTGTGCACTCTCTAGGTATACAAAGGTAACTTAGAAATTAATGGACAGTCATAATACAGAGTATTGTGATAACTATGATAATCCGACAAACATTCTGCGGAACTTCACAGCTTTGCCCAAATTTAATTTCTGTGCTCATCCACCCTTTTCTGCTACACAGTGTATTAACAGAATGTATCAGATAGAATAGGAAGCTTTTCTGTTTAAACCTTTTAAGTAAGCATTCATACAGGAAACGATATTTAATGAATACAGATTTTTGTTCTAATTAAACTAATGTAACTCCCACTGCTGGACTATGTAAAAGTGGCATAATAGGGCAGTGATAGCAACTCTAAATTGAATAATTTATCAAGGAAGCCTGTATGGCAAAGAACGTTATGTATTTTTCGTTTTCTGCTTGAGCTGATCTGCTGCCTCTAATTATGAGTCTTCCCTACATTTGTTGAAATGTGTGGCAGTGCACTGCGTGAGCTCTTGTGCAAACACGAGCTACATGGCAAGCGTGATTTGTGATGAAAATAGAAATGGCAAAGGAAGACTTTCTGCTTTCTTCTGATCCTCTAGTTTTTAATAATAGAACCAACTTTCATGAGGCAAATCATTCCTTCCCGGACAATATCAGTAAGGATAAACTGATATTTATCCCTTCCTGATCACTGACACACACACCTATCCCACAAATTAGCAAAATTTTAAAACACTTGGAGATCAAATAAGCAATTTCCAAGATCAGTCTCCAGGGGGCAGCTTCTGCAAACACAGACTGAAACAAGAAGGCAAAGGCCTGATACACTGTCAGGTTGCAAATGCTCTTCCTCTCTTCCTTTCCAGCACACGTGATTTTTGAACTTTGCGTGACACATCACAACTATTTTTTTAGAGCTAGAAGAAGCTTGTTCTAGTTCACCCAGAAGCAGTCAGACGCAGGGGCTCTCTCTCAAGGGGAACAAGCCTGTTGATCGCATGGATGCAGTTGTCACGTGAGTTCCAAAATCCCGGGTGCTTCCAGAAATTTCAGCATAGTAGAAAGTTACCTTCAGGCATAAAATTGACCTACTGTTTCTTTCTGATTGAGAAATAAAAGCTAAATGAAGGGGAGGAAGGGATGATGAACATATTGGCGTGGCATGAAAAATGAGAAGGGCCAAGATCATGTACCTTAGAGAACAGGGATCTAATCAAATTTTTGTGATGCCTCTGATTGTGTTTCTGCGCAGAAATGAATGGACAGCAGGTAAAGCAAAGTCCTCGATTCCTGCGCGTCTGGGAAGGAGAGAACTTCACCGCACACTGCAATTCTTCAGGCACTTTAAACACCTTACTGTGGTTCAAGCAGGAGCCCGGGGGACGCCCAGTCCTCTTGGTGAGGCTTGTGAAGGGAGGAGAAGTGAAGGAGCAGGAAAGACTGACGACTCGATTTGGAGAAAGAAGACAGCGCGGCTCACTGCACCTCACAGCCACCCGGGCAACAGACGCAGGAACCTATTTCTGCGCAGTGACACGGCACTCCCCAGGCACCTGCCACCTGTACCCAAACCCCGCCCAGAGACTACAAAGAGCTTCCCACCCCTGATATAGCTCAGGAGCTGGAGAATGCTAAAGTCACACTGTCTGCAGAGACGGTGCAGCTCCTCCTCATGGCAAAAGGAATGCGAGCAGAAATTCACTCATGGAGACGTGATAACTGCATTCCTAATATGCAGTTACTGGTTTTCTTCTACATGGACTAGCCCTAGAATGCTGTAAGCAGAGCTTGGTATGCAATTCTGGTCAGAGCTCAGAAGGCCAAAATACTGCCAGAAATGCAGATGGTAAGGTCCAGGATTTTGAGATTTCAGGTGGGGACAAGGAACACTCCACTGGAAGTTCAACTAGAAGTCATGTGTGTCACATTTTGGGAGAAAATTTCTCTTAATTTTGACCATGTGCTGAGACTTGCAGGAAACTGAAATGAGTGACAGTGTACTAATTAATCTATTGCAAGAAATTTCAAGATAGCTCAATATTCAGGCTATGGCATGGGTACTACTAGTTTCTTTTAGTCAGATCTACAGTGACAATCAGGTGGAAAAGGCAGAAGTAAGTTATTTTTAAAGAATTTGCAGTCTCCAGAAAGCAAGCACCAGCAAAGTGAGGCCCAACATAGCGCACTTGCTGAACAGAGTAGCTTAAGAAAAAGGCAAAGGAGAGATTTGCAGGGACGATGAGAGGAAAAATGACTCAAAGGCATCTCAGTATTTGGCCGGACCCCAACTTTCATAGGCTCAAGGGGTGAAAGAGCCCCTACTTTGAAAGACTGCCTGGAGAAGAAAGCCCCAGGGAGCTGAGCTTGTTAAGGCTGCGTGGGGAAGGGTTTCCTAGCCATGCAGGCACTGGGCAGTTGGCACACAGAGGACACTGTGCCCTGGCTGCAGTTCAAGGGGTTCAGGCTGCTCCTCAGACTGGCAGCAGATCACGGCATCATCCACATGGTGCCATTTCTTCAGCTAGCAAAATGCAAGAGTTGTGAGGTCATAGAATCTTCCACCCAGATTTCAGAAGCAAGCCAGGAGGCCAGGCCATGTGCCGCTGGTGGGGCCGTGTGCAAACCTGAGAGTGAAGCTGGAGGTGAAAGGCAGCCATGGTGGCCATGTTTACTGCTATTAGGTGGAGTTCTGGTGTCTTTATTTGCATTTCCTTAAGGGTCAAAGACAGTGAACATTTTTTCATGCACTTATTGACCATTTGTTCTTCTACTTTTGAGAAATGTTTATTTATTTTAATTGCCCGTTTTTGATTGGTTCATTTATTTTTAGCACCTCATTTTTTAGTTCTTTAGTAGTTTAGCTATGAGTAATCTGACAAGTACTGGTTAAATTTTTTCTTATTTTGCAGATTGCCTCTTCATTCTGTTAATTTCCTTTGCTGTGTGGAGGTTTTGTGTGTGTGTGTGTGTGTGTGTGTGTGATATATTTCCAAGTTTTCCAAGCAGTTCCAAGATTTCCAAAAAGGTAAAGTCTAAAGACTCTACTGAGACTAAAAATAAACTCTTAGCTGCAAGCTGCTCTAAAACAATAAAAATGAAAGCTAAACACTTTCCACAAATGATGGCACGGTATAAACATCACAGTTTCACAAGGGAGGAACCAGGGAAGAGGCAGAAATCAGACCAAAGCAAGACCAAAAACCCCACAGGACCAGCACTAATCCTGTATTTCCATGCCCAGCACCAGGGAAGTTGTGGTAAGGTGTGAGCTTGCCTCCCACGTCCTCCCAGATTGCAGCTGCCTGCCCCGTCTCATGGGCTGGCCCCACTCACTGCCCACAGTTTCCTCAATAAATGTTTTGCATTCCTTGTGTCTATAACATCCTGGGATCTCCACTCAGCTTCACTCAAAAAACAAAAAGGCTGCTGAGTGTATGGACAAAAAAGAATCCCTCTACACTGCTGATGAAAATGTAAGCTAGTATTGACCACTTTGGAAATCAGTATGGAGATTCCTCAAAAAAACTACCAATAGAAATTCCATTTTACCTAGCTATACATCTCATTGGTATCTTCCAAAACAGGTAAAGTCATGATGCTGTAGTTTATACAATATTTATAGTAGCATAATTCACCATAATTAAATCATGGAATCAGCTTATATGTTCACCACACATAAACTGATAGAGCAAACACAGTATATATACAGAATGATATATTACTCAGCCATAAAGAAGAGTAATTGAACTAATGGTAGAAAAATGGATGGACCTTGAGGCCATAGCACTAAGTTAAGCCAAAAGGTTAAGTATTATGTGACTTCTCATATGAGAAACCCAAAATACAAAAAAGGAAAGAGCAAAATTTAAAAAAAATGTGTTAAGAAAGAAGGAAGTAGTAGGCTCTGTCGAGATACGGTAGGGATCTAGAAAGAAAAGAAGGGAAAGGTGAGGATGAGGAAATGGGCAGCAAAAATGATAAAGATGTGATAAGTGTGTGTAGCAAACCCTGAAGCCGAATTTAATCTCTGTGTATCACATATAATAGTAAGTTTAAAAAAAAACACAAAACCATTCCATTAGAAAACAATAGATGCTTCAGAACTTTACCTTCACATCCCCTAAAGTATTGCTTAAAACCAAGCAGATCTTTCTTTCCTTTATTTCAACAAAATTAGATATAATTGCTCCTTATACCAAAACTCGATCTTTTGATCCGTGATCATATTCCAATCCTGTCCTCTCAGAATTCTGAACCACAGCTTATAGATTCTCCCCAAGAACATGTAAATGTGTCACATAAAAACAAATCCATGACTCCTTGAATATCTCCATCTAGTCTCCACCATGTTCTTTTTCTCTTTAGATGACCCAGAAATCCTTCCGGAGATTTCTGTATTCAAAGTTTTATTCCTTCCCTCATTTCAGTACAGTTTATTTTCTGTACTGAAAATAAACTGAAATTTGAGTCTTTTGAGACTCAAATTTTGAGTTCTTTCTGAAAAGACTCAAATTGTGATCATTGTGCTGTTAAAAAATCAACAACTGGAAAGTCATCTTCCTGTTAGACATTTTATTAGTATTTGCTCCCTTGATCATTCATTTTCTTCTTCAAACTCCTAAGAACCAGTCATTTCTGATTTTGTGCTCCATTCTCTGGACCATTTGAGGGTTTGCTTTGTTTGTTACAATTCTTCTTACTTTTAAATGCCACAGTGATTGAATTCCTGTAGCGTCTTCTTGGTCTCTGTTCTCCACTTTCTCTGAGCCCTTGTCTCTGTGAAATCACACCACCTCTTTCACAGCATCACTATACCAAGTAACCCAGCGGGGGTGGGCTGAGCTTGGAGAGGAAAAGTAACTTGATTTTTGTAACTTGATTTTGATTCTGTTAAGTAAGGGCGATATCTACTCTAGCAGGCTATAGTGGGAAATTTTCAACGGTTATCAGTAGTTAATTCTATGGATTCTTGACCCCTATTACTCAAACTCTTGCATCTTTTTTCCATTCTTCAGCTTCCTTACTTTTCAAATAGGATGAATAAATCATTTACCTCATATAAATTATACTATTTAGTATATAAGATAAAATAACCTCTTAATAAGCAGACCTTCAAAAACGCATTCACCAGATTGCACTTGGGCGCGGGGGGGGGGGGGGGGGGCGACCAGCACTAAGGCCTCAAGGTTTAATTTTTTCTACACTTGACCACCAGGGGGAGATGTTGCCTAAACCAAAAAAGGCTCTGCAGACAAAAATTCTTCCATTCTGGCAAACTCCCCATTACAGCACACTGAGTGCATTCTGAGTAGGATCAGCTCCAGAATAGGGTTGTTAAGGAAGCACCCTCCAGTACTGGCCTTCCTTGCCTGAACAGAAAACCCCTGAATCTCAGATTTTTCCATTGTAAGAACACAATTCTTTCTTCTCAGGGAGATCTAGAATAGCGCTCAGGCTGCTCGCCAGCCAGCCATGCTCTCGGCGACCCTCCTCCTGCTTGGACTACCCTTCACCCTGAGTAAGTGATCCTGCCTCCTCTGCTGCCACCTCCACAGAAGAAGCATCTCCTCGATGAAAATCTAAAGAGAGACACCGTCTCATTACAGGTAAATCTGTCCTGGTCTCCCTGACGCAGACTTTGTTGCAGGAGGAAGCGGAGCCCAGTCAGTGGCCCAGCCTGACGCCATGTCGCTGTCGCTGAAGGACTCCCTCTGCTGCTGCAGTGTAACTATACCTATAGTGTAACACCTTATCTCTTCTGGTATGTCCAGCGACCTGGCCAAGGCCTCCAGCTTGTCCTCAAGTACTTAACAGGGGCCTCTCAGATTAAAGGCATCAGAGGCTTTGAGGCTGAGTTTAAGAAGAGTGAAGCCTCCTTCCACCTGGAGAAGGCGTCAGCCCACAGGAGCGACGCGGCCACGTACTTCTGTGCTCTGACTGACACAGTGCTCAGGGCTACAGAGGAAGCTGAACATAAACCTCCTGAAACACAGGACTTTTGGGGACTCCTGGGCGCAGTCAGACCTGCTTTTAGCAAGGTCTCTCATGTGATGAAAGTGAGCAGAGTGGAGGAGCAGAGATCGGAAGACTGTTCAACTCTTGCAAAGGAAAGAACTTCAGGTTCCCATTTTCACTCCTGGGTCATATAGAAGAGATGTAGAACAGAGACTCACATGAATGGCCTCCTCCCGGGTGGAGATATTCCGTTCTAGAGCATCAGGATTCTAATTTAATGTAACCAGTGTTGAAATACTTATCTTTCTTCCATCCATTTCCAGATTGTTCCTTCTACTACCTTTTACTTTTCAACAGATAACAACTCCATTCACTCAATATCATGGGATATAAACATAGTTTCCCTTTTCTTTTCACTACTCACATCCATCAAGAAATCCAGTTTTCCTTACCTTAAAAATTAACCCATAATCTAGTTACTGTTACTTGTCTGATCAAACTTTGACACCTTCCAAATGGTCTCGCTGTTTGCCTTCTGATACTCCATTGTTACAACAGCAAGTGCTGTGGTACCAGTGCAGTCTGTGTAAGTCATAGATTATGTCATTTCTCTGACAAAATGCTTGCAATAGTTTCCCAGTTCTCTCAGAGTAAAATCAATGTCCTTACAGTTGCCTACCAGATATGTTCTATAGCCCATTACATTATCTAAAAGCTGAAAAAAATTCTGTTGAACATGAATTACATAGCACAGTGAAAATATACAATAGGAATTATAGTGAAGTAAACAGATTCTCAAATAAACACAATGGAAAGAATTCATTTGAGTAGACTTGTTCTAAAGGCAATACTGAAAGAAGTTCTTGAGGCTGAACAGAAATGATATCAGAGGAAATCTTAGAGCTTGATGAATAGAACAGCAAAGAAATGATAAATATGTGGCAAGATACAAGACATGGTTTTTAATTCTCTCTTTTAAAAGTTTTATTGAAGTATTATTGATGTACAAAAAGTACCCATACTTAATATATACAACTTGATGAGTTTTGACATATGCACACACTCTTGAAACCATCATCACAATCAAGAAAGTAGACACATCCACCATCACTAAAAGTTGCTTCAGCCTGTCTGCTTTTGTTGTTGTTTGTTGCTGATGCTTCTGTTGAACTGATGTGAGGGCACTTCACACAAGGTCCACCCTTAAATTTAGGTATTCAATACTCTGCTGCTAATTGTAGGCACCATATTGTACAAAATAGCTCCAGAGAGTAGCTTATATAACTAAAACCTTCTGGACATTGGACAATAACTCCCAACTGGTCCCTTCCTGTCCCATTCCCTAGATATCACCTTTGTATTTTCTGCTTCTGTGGTTTTGACTATTTTGGTAATCCTCTAGGTGGAATCATATGATATTTAACCTGTGATTGGTTTATTTCACTAAATATAATAATTTTCAGTTTCATCTACATCACCACAAATGGCATGATGTCCTTTTTTAAAAATTTTATTTAAACAGAAAAAGGGCAAAACAGACAAAAGGGTAGAAATAATGCAGAATTTCAAAAAAACAGTAAGAAATCACTAGTTGATAAATTACATATTGTCCTCTTAGAAATAGTTGTTCATGTTACAAAATTAAAGCATACAAAGTGGACATTCAAACAGTGAGGCTGCAAACAGTTCTGTTCAATGATCCAATGAAAACTTAGTAATACAGTTATCAATTCTACACACTTAAACATACATACAGTTATATCCTTTAGAGCACTTTCTTTTCCTCCTTTTGCCTTTTAAGTCCATTATCTGTTTAGCTATATCATGTTTCAGCTTGCTCAGTACCTTACTGATCTGTTTTGTTGTTATTTCCTTTTGAATCACCTTATATAATTCTGTTTTTTTTTTTTTTAGTTTCTCCTCACCCATGCCCCATGGATCAGCTTTGGTGGAGTTGGGAGTTTTTGGAGGTATTTTGCTACCTTGAGATGTCCTTCTTTTAAGACTGAACAATACCCAGTTATATCAGTGGACTACATTTTATATTCATTATTCTGTCAACAGGCCTTAAGATTTATTCTATATCTTGGTTATTTAGAGTAACATATGCAATGCCTATAAAACACCACTCACAAAAATTAACTCAGAGGAATAGACATAGACATAACGTCCAGAACTATAAAACCACTAGCAGAACAAATAGAGGAAAATGCTCAAGTCGTTGACCATGGAAATGATTTTTTGGATATGATACCAAAAGTAAAGCCACAAAAGCAAAATTATACAAGTGTAATCATATCAAACTAAAACACCTTTCTGTACATCAAAGAAGCAACTTATGGAAAAGAGGAGAATATTAGCAAACTACATACCTAAATAGGGGCTCAGATCCAAAATATATAAGAAACATTTAGAATGCAATAACAGGAAGCAACCTGACAAAAAAGTAGCCAAATGATTTAGAGAAACATATCCAAAGAAAACATGTAGAGAGCCAACAAGTATGTGAAAATACGTCCAGTATCACCAACCAGTGAGGAAATGCAAATCAAAACTACAACAGGCTATCTTCATGTAGGTTGTGATGGCTATTATATACAAAATAATGTGAAATGTATTTATATAAATACATATTTTTAAAAAGATGAGTATTGATGAGGCTGGAACACTTGTACAATGTTCTGGAAATGTAAAATAGTACAAATATTAAGGAGCTTCCTTAAAAGAATAAAAATAGAACTATATGGTAGCTACCAACCTCTGGTATATCTCCAAAATAATGGAAATTAAGATCTTGAATAGATATAATTCCCATGATTCATTGCAGCATTACAACAATTTTCCTCACTTCATTACTTAGAATTCATCTGACTGTTAAAATAAATTGTTATAACATTGTCCTTTGAGGTTTGTGAAGTCTGAAGAAAGAAGATGATGAATGCTTATAAAGTAGCATAAAGTAACCTACATAATTGTAAAATTTACAATTTTTATTGAACTGGTGAAATAATTCTAAATAGACCATAGGAGCTAAAAAATAGGCATAATATAATCTTTACAGAAATCACTCAAAAACATAACATAAGATGAAATAGCTAAAAGTCAACTCGATGAATTATATAGGAAAACACATGCTAAAGATAAATAGCTAAATATCTAAAGTTGATCTCAAAGTAGTACATACCAGAATAGTAGTTAACCAAAGCCTGGGAAGGGTACAGAGAGAGGGAATTGGAGAGGATATTTTATAGGTACCAGGGTGTAATTGAATAGGGTAAATAACTGTGATAGTATAACTATGGTGAATGATTATTAAAATATTTTAAAACATCTAGTAGATTAAGGAATGATAGATAGATAGATAGATAGATATGCCAAATATCCTGATATGAAACTACACAATATATACAAGTACTGATGTGCTGCACTATATGCCACAAATATGTATAAACTCTGTGTTGATTAAAATATATTACTACTAAAATCCTTTAAAAAGAAAGGCATTTCTTATCATCATATGTTTAATTCTCTGACAATTGTTATTCATACGTTTATGGAGCAGGTTTTTGATATTTCTCAAAATACTAGAAATAGAAATTCCGTTCAAGTCAGCTGTTCCCCTAGGTGTCTTCCCAAAAGAGCCGAAGACATCATGCTACAATGATAATGCATACCCATGTTTATAAATCCCAGAAGCATGAGATACACAAGCTTAAATGCTGCATGATTTCTCTTACATGAGAAACCCAAAACATAAAGAGCAAAATAAGAGGTAGATACAGGAAGTAGAGAGCTAGATCCTTCTCAAATGGGAAGGGATCAAGAGATGGAGGTATGTGGGAAAGAGGGAGAGGTAAGGAGACGAAAAAGAATTAAGCTGTGTTATGTACATGTGCCAGCTCCACACCAGGCACAAAAGGAGTGTAAACCTTATTGCTGCAACTGTGTACTAATAAAAAATAAAAGAAAAATCACATAATCAGTATGATTTCTTTGTAAATTATGTCCACTTAAAGCTATCAGAAAACAACCAATATAGTGATAGAATGAAATATTCTTTGTAAGATTTTTGTAGATTTATTTCTGCATCAATATCTGAAGAAGGAAAGTAAAGTTAGAGTTTTATATAATAAAATTATTGCTATATTTAAAGCAAATTACTTTGCTACATGATTTTATTTTCAAGGCAATATTGAACAGTCACCTGAAATTACATGCTACCAATATATTTTTAATAGAAAATGAAAAATAAACAAGTGGAAAAATTTTAATATGAATTGAGGATCGGAAATAAAGGGCACAAAAAGAAAGATGATAACAAAATGATAGACCTGAATGTAATTATATCAATAATTGTAGTAGACAAAAGTGGCCTGAACACACAAATTTAAAGAGAGATTTGTTTCATCCCTAACTCAGGTGCTGGGCCAGTTGAGTCGGTTACCAAGAGACAGGAAGTTACCCAGAAATCGATTGTGTGAGAGATAAGGTGTACTAGGACCAACTACAGGCACCGACAGGGAAACACAGAATTAACTGTGATAGTGATGGTGCCTACACGGGCTCAACAGGCTGTGATTTGCAGCAGAATCTCACAGAGCGTGTATAAAGGGCAATGACCCTACTTGGCCAAACCCTATTAGAGATGCACACACCTCCTCGGTGCCACTCTTACCACTTTAAACCCCTATGAGACACCTACCAGTCAGCAGTGTGGCCGCCAGGTTTAGCAGTGGTAAGTTAGACTTCACTCAGCAGCTCCACTTTAGGCCACAGCAGGAGGGCTTTATATATCACGGTGACATCACCAGCTCCCTCTTCCAGACTGTGTGACCAGCACTTCAAGGAGTGGCTGCCTTAGCACTTGGGAAGGAAATCAGGCTCTTCAGAACACCTCAGTTTGCTCACTCCCCAGAGTCCTGGGCTAACACTTACCTGGACATTCTAGTCCTTTCCACTTTGAATGCATTCTTGAGTTTGCAAGAATCTTGGAAACAGAAAAGATGTGTTTCAGGAACATGTTGCCAAACACCCTGGTTTTTCTCAGAAATGGTACTGCAGTCTCAATGAAATCCATTTTAAAAACAATGACACATTAAAAATAAGAAAATGAAAAAATATATACATTAAAATACTAATAAAATTCTAGAAGGGCTATATCAATGTCTGACAAATTAGACTTCAGAAAAAGAAATACTATAGAAATATACATTACATAATTATAAAAAGATGTGTGTAACTAACAAAGCTTCAAAATATTTAAAATCATTAGTACTAAAGGGAAAATGGACAAAAACCACTTTAATCCTTCGTTTGTAGTAAATAACAGAATAAGTTAGCAGACCTGCTCAACACTATCAACCCATTTGGTCTTACTGGTATTTATGAAACACTCCATTCAACAACACAAAGTACATAAAGCAGTGCTTAAAAAAGATGACGACATTCATTGTTTACAAAAATATAAAAGAATCACACCAATACTCTCACCCTCTCTTTGCCATATGCCTAGGCTTATCCTACATAGAAGAAAAAATCCAAGAAACTCAAGTCCACATGCAGGTTGAATTCCAGAAAACAAGAGTATTTCCTGCCGTCACTGCACCAGGCACCTAACTGAAAGTTACTGCGCCTCTGGCAGCTTACAGTGCTCTCCTGTGACAAACTAAATTCGACTTCCAGCAAACCACAATTCTGGAGCAAGCCACGAGCTTTCCTATACAGTAGTACCTCAGAGCGAAAATGGGAGAACTGTTCTTTAGTTTTTAAAAATTTCTAGTTATGCAAATATCTGCCCCAAAATGAATGTTTCCATGCACATGGTGAATTACAGTTGGGTATCATAGGGTACCTTACAATACATCTGTATACCGTCACACAAAGTGGGACCTGACTAGCTGTTAAGTGGAACTATGTTAGCCTTTGAATGGACAAGGACAAGACTATTCAAGTCACACAGTTAGTCAAGCTTGAGAACAAATGGTGAGGCTATGAACATGAGCCCCTTTCTTGGTCCAAGGATTGGGCTATTGGGACCAGCATGTGACAAGCCTCTAAGTTCAGAACCCAGTGCATGTGAGGCCTGTGAGGTCTTTCCCACTGTAGTGTGTTTACTTGTCTCCTTGCTTTGTGGTGAGTTCATCCAAATATAACACCATGAGAACATGCTAACATCTCATTTAACAGTCAGCCGCATTCAAGGACACGATAGTGGAAAACGTGAGCTCGTCTGCACTATACTTGATTGGTGAGAGTGTAAAAATCCATTTTTTTCTGTGAGTGGACAGATGGGGACTGTATTAGAATTCTCCCTATGCTCTGCTCAATGTTTCTGTAAACTTGAATATACTCTAAAAATAGCCTGTTAACTTTCTAAAAATCAATTTTAATATAGAAACAAAAAATCAATTGTATGAGCTATATCTTACAGAGAATATTTACTTGGAGTTGGAGAGATCATTTCTTACTTTCCTACCCTCTTCAAGTTTCTATGTGGGGACTTCTGTGGTTATGTATATACAGCACAGATTGTGCAAGGTTAGTAACATATGCTATATAATTGAATTGTAATAAAATGTACATTAGAAATAATTTCTGTAAAGGAAGCCAATTTAAGTCATCGAAGAGAGTACATTTATGCATTGGGTAGATACGTGTCTAAATTGCAACCCTGTCATCAGCAGAATCTTAGTAGGAAAGTTAAGCAACATCTTTTATGTGTGGTACTAGGGAAAGAACCCAGGGCCTTTCTGCTCAGCTACATTTCCAGCACTTTGTTTTAAAATTTTAAAATAGTCTCACTAAAATACTAAGTCGCCCAGACTGGGCTCAGACATGTGCCCATCCTGAGCCTCTCAGAGTGCCTGCATTCAGGGATGCACCCATATGTCACCATGCCTGGTAGTTAACACTTCAAACCTCAATTTTATCATCTTCATACTGGGACTCAATATCATAGTCATCCCATGAGGTGACCCAATAATTAAATAAGAAAATATCATTCAAAGGTCAACTCAGACTTTAGCATAGCATAAATATAAGCAACACTGTCCATGACTAAACATTCATATATTATGGAAAGAAAACTCAATTTTGAGTCCATGGCTATAAAATTTAAGGTCAGTAATTTCAATGTATTATATTGATGACATAGTGTCTTATACACATGTATTGGAGTGAATGATGGGCAGAGAAAGGTAGAGGGAGACAGAAAACTGTAAAAGCACAGAACACATACTGTCATCTTGGATACTGAGTCACACAGATAAACACCCTGATATCTGTTGAAACTGGTACTGCACATCTGATAGAGGAGAACCTGGCTCCAGCCTTTGATTTTTGTTGCCCTGGATCTGTTCTGCATCTCTCTACAGGTTCATAATGTCATGTCCTTTACAGTTACTTCTTCTGCTGAGGAAATAGAAAATCATTTCTCCTCTGTCCTGACACATCCCTGATTATTAACTGTGGTCACCTCTTTCCATCTACTGCTGTATCAGCTCTGTGGAAATTTTTCTCTTTATTCTCAAAGATTATTGAAGTCAATTGGCAAAATAAGAGATGAGGGTGGTTAACTAGATTTTCCCATTAGTCAGTAGGTAAAACTCTATATAAATGAAGGTGACTCCAGCACTTTATTTGTATATACTTTGTGAGTTTCCTTCCATTAAAACTCAGGTAATAGCTTCTCAGGACTTTTCTTCCTCCTGCTATTACCTATGATAGCAGTAGGCTCCTTCCTGTAGGCCTTAACATGAGAATTTAAAAAGGTCACTTTTGAGATACCAATGGCTGACATCAAATAAAATAGAGAAAAGTTAAAAAGCTTTCCCTCTAAAATCAAGATCTAATATATATTGCAACTGTTGTTCAATAACTACTCATAACATTAGCCAGAACAATCAGACAAGAGAAAGAAATAAATAGAATACATATAGGTAGGAAAGGAAGAAATCGTATAATCATTATTTGCAGATGTTACGATCCTCTATGGAGAAGATCCAAAAAGTATTACCAAATTAATAAGCAAATTTAGCAATGCAGCAGGAGACAAAATCAATACTCCAAAACAACAGCATTTCTGTACATCAATAATAAACTCACTGAGAAAGAGATACCATTCACAATAGCATCAAGAAAACTTAGATAGTTAGAAATAAACTGAATCAAGAAAGTAAAATACTTCCACAATGAAAAAGTACAGTGCTCTGAAAAAGTAGATCAAAGGGGACATTAGAGAATGGAAAGGCATTCCTCGTTCCTAGACAGGCAGAACACACACTGTCACAATGGCCGTGCTTCCAAACATGATAGATTTAATACAGACACAATAAGTACCAACAGCATTTCTCACATAAGTTAGTAAAACAGTCCTAAAGTCATATGAAAGTAGGAGAGACCCAGAATAGCAGAAGTAATTCTGAGCAACAAGAGCAAAGCATGAGGCATCATAATCCCAGATTTCAAGTTACATTACAAAGCTACAGTGATAAACACAACGCGTGGATCAGTGGAACAAAATAGAGGGTACAGAACCAACCCAAGGTACGTCAACCCATCTGATCTTCCACAAAAGTGCCAAAAAACGTATGCTAGAGGAGAGACAGACTTTTTGATAGACGGTGTCTGAAAAACTGGATACTATAAACATGCAGAAGACTGAATCTAGAACCATGTCTCTCACCATGCAGTAAACTAGAATCAAACTGCTTCAAAGACTTAGATACCAAAACAGAAACAATCTTCTGGAAGATAAAGCACTTAAAAACTCTTGAAGACATTAGCATAGGCAAACACTTTCTGAACAAAACTCAACTACACAAGAAATAATACCAAAGTCAAGAAATGGAATTATATTAAGCTGAAAAGTTCTGCACATCCAGGGAACAATCAGCAGAGTACAAAGACAACCCACAATAGAAAAGTTCATTTTCCTGCTATTGCTCGACAGAGGACTACTATGCAGCATAAATGAAGAGCTCCAAATTAGACTTCAAATAATAAAAGACTCAATCAAAAATGGACAATCAAAATGAATATACACTTCTCAGAAGAAGTACAAATGACCAATAAGTACATGAAAAAAATGTTCAACATCTTTGGTCATTAAAGATGCAAATTAAAACAACATGGAGGGGATCGCATCTTACTCTAGAAAGCATGGCTATTATCAAGATATCAAATAGTACCAAATTCTGGCAAAGCTGTGGGGGGAAAGGAATCCACGTACATTGTTGGTGAGGATGTAAACTATGTGGAACAACTGCTATAAAAACCACAATGAGAATTCCTTGAAAGCCTGGCAATAGAAACTCCAGTCGACCTATCTATTCCCCTACTAGATATCTTCCTGGAAGAGCTAAAGACATCATACTACAGCAATATTGGCACACCCATGATTATAGTAGTGAAATTCATCATAGCTAAAGCTTGGGAATGGCTTTTATGCTCATCAACAAATGAATGGGTAAAGAAAATGTGGTATTTATACATGGAGTACTACTCTACTATAAAAAAGGGTACATTTGAGTCATTTGTAGGAAAATGGACACACCTTGAGAGCATAATAGCAAGGGAAATAAACCAAATGCAAGCTTAAATATCACATGATTTCTCCTACATGAGAAACCCAAAGTATAAGTAAACTAAAGATCAAAATAGATAGATAATAGGACACAGGGAAATATATCTTTTGTAAATGAGAAGGGAGCCAAGAGATGGAGGAGGGATAAAGGAAGAGGAAGGAAAAATGTGTTACATACATGGACAAATACCCACAAGAAATATAATAATTTTCCCAAACGTGTATCAATAAAGAGAAAAACAATTAAATAAATAAATAAATAAATACATAAATAAATAAATATAAAAGAATGCATTATTTTAAAACAAAGTAAAAAGAAACTTAGAAAAAGGATTGATACTAGCACAGACAGATTGATGAGCTCAGGTCAAGAAGAATTCTGTAGTTAAATTTAGTGATAGAAGCAAAACACAGACAGGGATACACTGAGCTAGGAGACGCTAACCAGGAATGGAGGCCAGAGACTGAATTCCTGAGTGTCCTGTCTCTGTGTTGCAGCTCTGTGACTGCAGGGACCACAGAACACATGAGGACCCAAGGAAAGAGGCAGGGTACACTAAGGACCGTAAAGACTGTGGGGGCTTCCTGTTTCTTCCAAAGGTCACTTCTTTGGTAGTTGACCCTGAAGCAATTCTGTGTTGAATGAAGAGTCCCCTAACATGGGCTGGGGATTTAGCTCAGTGGCCTAAGCGTCTGCCTGGCAAGTGCTAGGTCGTGAGTTCAATCCCCGGTACCAAAAAAAAAAAAAAAAAAGAAAGAAAGAGTTTACCAAGAGTCCCCTAACATCCTTCTTACCATGTCCTTTCCCCTATTCATGCCAGAGTTTGCAGCATGTGTCATTTGAGATCAGGTGTCCCATCAAAAAGTCTCATTAGCCGGAGTCTTCCTTTCTGAGGTGGGAGAGAAGCCAGGCCCCAGCTGTGATCTTCCAAGGCACCAACATCTGTAGCTCTGTTGCTGCCATGCCATATGGGGTCCTTCTCCTTGTGGAACCAGCACTCTGATCCGTGGTCTCTCCCGGGTGTCATCCCAAACCACAATGCAGCAGCTAACGAAAACAGTCTGGGACAGACAGCTTCCCATCACAAAAGTAGACTTCCAGCTTCAAGGACACACAAGTCTTGTGACAAATGACATGAATAGTTTTCAATTGCTGGAGACTGAAAGTCCAACAGGCTGATCCTGCCCAGGGTCAATCAGCAAGAAGCAGCTGATATGACTCTGAGAGGCACAGATTGACTGATGAGGCTGCTCCTGTGTAATATCCACAGGACGGAAGTAGATGGCACCCTAGGGAGGCAGAAAATTCACATAAAACACGCAGGTGTTCCCAAGGCCAGAATGCCTGAGCTATCTTTTTGACAGGAAAGAATCTCTGCTTGTTTGATCCACAGACCAGCTAATGGTGACTAGCTGTCCATACTAAAATCTACCTTTTATAAAGACCTTCATTAGCAAAGAAAATAACTATAAATGCAATTCAAGAAATTAGAAGGAAATCAAAACAAATATATTATCATGCAAATGATACTGATAAAAGTAAAGTACAACAAAGCCAAAATATATATGCATGGACAAATACTCACAAGAATACCCACAAATGATGAGGTATTTGGATTAGAAAGATTTCACTCTAGGATCTGTAACACTGGGTCTACCAGTTGTTGAGGTTGGATAGTCGGGGGTACTTGGGGCCTGTTATATTTTCTTTTCACTCCCACATAGCTGACAGCTGTGTGAATGCTGAGTCCTACCCGACATTTCCTGCTGGTGAGACCAGTTAATGGTATGTTGTCTATAACTAGGATGAATTCACTGCACAGGCTATTTGCCCTTTATTTCTCTCTATACACCCAGAGGCACTTCATGGAATGTGGGCTGCACTCACCCGAGAGGTCTCCTTATCCTTACCCCAGCCCACATGGCAAATTCCCAAATCAAAGAATGGGAAAATGAAATACACTACTGAGTTTTGTGCTGGAAGAGAGTAGTCAGAGGAACCAAGAGATTCACTGGCATGGACCCAGCACTCTTAGAGTATCCACCTCAGAAAACCATGCGTGATGGGCCTCACACACAGTGGGCAGTGCTGCCAACATCTGTGCCTTCCACACCTCAGACTCCCTACTGCCTTAAACCTCTCCAATGGTCTGTGACTGATCTGTAACCTTATTGCTGTCTCCCCCACAGGCACTATGGCAGGGTATCCCCAGAGAGCCCGCAGCATAGCTTTTCTGAGATGTGTGATACTGAGGTGGCTCATTCCAAAATAGTGAGAATCCTTTCAGGATGACTGTGGCTACAGCTCTCCAAGATGTGGTAAGCACTGCAGGTGATTTCTTCTCCAAATTTGCCTGACCTGTAAAAGAAGTCACTTTCAGACTAAATTCCCACACTGGGTTTACAGCTTACAGTATCAGGCTTCTCTCCTGCAGCTGTGGTTTGCAGCCCTCTTGGGCAGAGGTGGTTCCCTGCTCCCAAGGAACAGGGTTGACACTGAAGACCACTTCTCACTTTTCTCCGTGTTTTCTTTCTGCTTCTCCATGTTTTTTAGTATTTCTGTCACATCTTTCTTGATTCATGGAGTTCTTTGCATCTTTCTCTTCTCTGAATATAGATTCTCCTAACTCCAGTTCTTTTCACTCACGTAGTCACACAGAGGATACATCTATTCTGCCACCTTACCTTGATGTATGTTCCTATAGATTTTATGAAAGACAAAATCATCCATTAGAGGAGCTTAACTTTAAAACTTCTACATCAGCATATTGCATTCATGGAAGACTATGGAGTCTAATTTTTTTAATCATATCTTTTAACAAGTATTTTTAACAATATCAAGGTTTATATAAATAATTAACAACCAAAATCTCACATTTTTCTTACTTTTTAACCACACATTTCTCCAGTAAGCTGTTTGTTATGGATTGTGTCTAGGTGTTCACCCAAAGCCTCATTCAGACATAGGTGGGGCTTTTTCAGAAGTTGCTGAATCTAGGGTATGTGATTTACACATAGTTCAACACTAGTATTAAGGATAGGTGATGACTAAATCAGTCCACTGATTGGCTGAGTACTGCTCTAATCCCAGTAACCTAAATAGAATATAAAAGGGGCAGAAAAAAGCCACAGAGGCCCCTTTGCTTGCTTTGCTACTTTCCACAGGCCAAGAACTAGTTCTCCTTTGTGAGATTTGTCTCCTGTGCCACCCTTCACTGGAGCCAACTGACCACGACCTGAAACCTCCACAAACTGTGAGCCAAATAAACCTTTCCCTGCTTAACTTTGGGTGTCGAGTATTTTATCTCAGCAATGAGAAAAGTACTGACACAAAATTTGGTACCAGAGAAGTAGGGTCCTTGATGTGACTATACCCGACCATGTGGTTTAGGAGCCTTTAGAGCTGGCTTGTGCAAAGAAGAGTTAGGAAATGTTTGGAGATACTGGCTTCAAAAAGAGCTGGAACACCTGTGAGCCAAAGAGACCTTTCCTTCCTTAACTTTAGGCATCCATTACTTTGTATTAGCCAACAGAAAAATAACTGAGACACCATTCCAAAAATATTCCATGAGAGATTTATCATTTGCCACCCCTGCATGCTACATATTTTAAGGGGAAAAACAAATTAAAATACTAAAACAATTTTAATTTTCCATGGTACAAAAAAAAGAAAGACAACACCTTTTATTTTTCTATCAGTGCTTACTTCAGAAAACTTAAAAATAATAACTCAGTTCTCTGCCTCTTTGAGAAGTATATAAATCTTAAAAGCTAAATAGGCTTCTTGTCAGTTTCACTAGCTAGGATCATGTTTTCCCAGGGCCTGGGATCCCTGTCTCTGAAGTGAAACCTACAGGGAAAGCACCGCCTTCCACTTCCTGTGGAGTGAAAGGCACCTAACCTTACTGTGTTTTCTCCAAGGTGAAGTTCTACCTCTTGCCATAAAAAATGACATATTTTCCCCTTAGAAAAAGGCAATTAAAAGATGCAGTTGGTTGCCCCAATTACTAGGCAAATATAGGATGACTCACATGTGACAAATGTGTTATGAATCCTCTTACCCAAGGATTCAGATATTGTTAATCTCAAGGACTGTGCAGGTCGGTACATCTTCTTGGCTATATAAGAGCATAAGATTTCTTTCTGTTTTTGCCATATGTTCAGGGATTTTCCTGTGATATACACCACGTTCTAGTTTAGTGCTCATTCATTAATAAAACTATATGTTCTTTTTTTCTACTTTTGTGGAGAAATATTCTAGGTTGGCAGGAGTTTAGTTTGTATTTTTCCCTGCAGATTTCCCAGAAGCATTCCAAAGTCACCATGATTACAAGGATCTCTCCCTGAAAACAACACAGTCATTGTGCACACGGCAAAGGACATCCACCATTTCCTGGCTGTGTAACTTTGGGGGTTTTATATTAACTTTATGAGCATAAATATCTCCCTAAGAACTATGAGAAATAAGTATAAGTACTTAATTTGCAGTGCTCTTGTGAGAATTAGCAACATTCTGTGAACTGTCTAGCAAAATGGGTGAAAACGTTTAAAATTGAAAGGATGAATCACACCTTCCAAAAGGTACACTCAAAATTTCATTTGTGTCTTTCTGTGTGTTCTTCACAGAAAATGCAGAAATGACGCAATTCGCTCTCCCAAGGAACTTATACATATGGTCACACAGGAGGCCACCAACCAGTGCCTACAGGTATCATTGAAAAATCCTGACTTACAATCTCCATTTACAGCACTGATTTTCAAGGACAATTTGCCTTCTTCCTTCTCCTAGGCTTTGTACTTTCCTGAAAGTACACGCTAGTGCCCAAGACCCAGCTCCACAAGCCTGAGTAGCAGGCTGCAGGACTGTGTGGGAAGTGGCATTGGCTTTGGGTTCAGTCCATAAGGAAGCGATCACCCAACAGAAAGGTTTCTCCAGACTTTAAGGAGGACTAATGATTGAAGAGATTGAATGTTTCTAAAACATGAAAAGGGCTAACAATTTAGACAGATAATAGGGATATACCAAGGGAGAACATGGACCAGAAAAATTCTCAGTAATCACTCTCTTGGAACACATCTATCCTACGTCCTTCTTGTCATTTTCTGAAACATGTCTGGAAGCCCTCTTTCATGAGTGTCTTTAGCTGATCTGTCGTGACTAAGTCAATGTTTTAAATTGATTCAAAGTACTTATTTGTCACGGTCATTTTGATTTCCAGTAGGAACCACAGGTCATAGGTTAAATAAGTTAGATGACACAGCTTCATGCTCTTAGGCGCCTACCTTTCCACTAGATGGCAGTCAGCAAGCAGCATTCACCCGTGTGCTGGACCAAATAGGGGAGTATCATGAAGGGGATTCCAGGTAACACGTCTGTTACTGTAATAAAACTTAAAAATTCAAACATTCACTATATATTTTGATCTTGTATATTCTTAAACTAAATTTGTCTCTCATCTTCAAGATTCAGAACAAAACTTAAGACTAAAACAAAACAATTTGCTTTACATTTACTTCAGTTGACTTCGCTCATCCATATGTTTTAGCATCAGGGACAAATATAAGCTTTAGTCTTTGCCCCGAAATTACTATTCTTCACAAGACAAATCTTACATTTTCTGTGAGATCAGAAACTCAAGGGCAGGGAAAATAAGAGAAAAGAAAGGCAAGGGCAAAAATCTGTAGGGTAGTTTACTAAAAGAGGGTGGGAATAAAAACAAGAAAAAATGACTATAGACTCAACTGAAAATCATTTTCCAGTTTAAGTTTCTCAAAAGCAGTATTATTTTAGCACTTGGAACCAAGTGATTCTTTAAGAGCAGCAGTTTTCCTGAGTACTGTTACCTTGCAGCATTTCTACTCGCCAGAGACCAGCAGCACACCCCCTGTCGAGATGAACACAAATGTCTCCTGACAGCCAGGTGCCCCCCACCCAGAAGTGCCAATAGCCCATGGCTGAAAATCAATGGTCTATACATGAATTCTTGAACTGACAGAGTAGAAACAGATGTTTATGACCAGTTTATATGTTAGAGATCACATACCCGGCACTGATATTTTATTATTTGACTTCTTAAATACAATAAATAATTTATGGAAAATAAAAAATGAGAATTCATTATAATTTTTATACATCTCACCCAAAACTAAGTTTCTTATTTTGATTATGTTTAGCTTAGTCAATATACCTTATTGATGTCTCTTCATACATAGATACCACCAATTCCACTCATAGGCTTCTGAGGTCCCATTTTTCACCCAATTTATTCTACGTCTTTCCATAGCACATTGAAAAGGAGGATTCTTAAAACCTACAAAAATAGTCCCTACAGTACCCCAAAACACCCAGCCACACACACACACACACACACACACACACACACATGCACGCACACACACACACACACACACATGCACGCACACACACACACACACACACAAAACAGTATATAGAATGTTGAGTAAACCACAGGTGGGTGGGGCTTCCCACTACAAATCCAAAAATAAATTTCAGAAGAAGATGCTACTCAGTATATCTCATGAAGCTGATCTACCACAGGAAAAAAATTAGTTCAAATTCAAGAGGTTATACATACCAATATTTGAAGACTCTTGACCTCTAAGTGTGTCCATACAGCAGAAAAACCATGAAGACACAAGTAAGATTCTTGCTGGGCCTCCTGTGGATACAAATTTATTGTGAGTTAAAATCTTCATGGGTAACCTGCAGGATGTCACAACTAAATTTAAAAGTGAGCAAGAGAGGGAAGGAAGTGACAGAGAAGGGAGAAAATACAAGTCTCTTAGGCTGTTTCTTTGGCTATGCTGGAAAAAACTAGAGGAAAAATTCTGATACTTGGAAACAACTATAATAATTCCTCAATGATCCTCACTTGTGTCTACTTTTCTCCTTTTTAACAGGGGTAAGAGCACAGATTAAGGTGGAGCAGAGTCCCCAAGTCCAGATCATCCAAGAGAAGAGGAGCTCCTCCCTGACATGCAATTATTCTACATCCATCACCAGTGTGCAGTGGTTCCAACAAAATCCAGAAGGGCGTCTTATATCCTTGTTTTATATAGCTTCAGGAGAGCAGCAGAAAGGAAGACTAAAAGCCACAGTCAATTTTAAGGACCGTTACAGCCAACTCTACATCAGAGACTCCCAGCCTGGGGACTCAGCCTCGTACTTCTGTGCAGTGCAGGCACAGTGCTCCCCAGACACCTGCAGCCCGTACATGAAACAATATCTGAACGTCTAGCCCTGGAGGAAGAGCAGTGACCCAGTGTGTTGAGAACTGCATTTCTACTGTCTTCTATCTCTTGCTTTATGTAAAAAATATTTCTAAGTGAGTTGCAGCTTGATACTACACTGCACCCATGAACCTAATTCACCTGAAGATCTCTGTGAGCATAGTTTTCTAGCAAAGACCTATGGGTGGACCAACTCTTTCAATCTACCTTCCTGGGCAAGAGTGAGGAAAGTTCTCAATCCTTCCATATCCAAGAGCAAGAAAGCAGCATTCTCACCTTTACTTAACCTGTCTGCATTACTTGTTTACATTGATACAGATACCTGGGGGAAGTTTCTTGAAAATTTTTCTACATGTAAAAGTAGGGAAGAAAAAGGAAGATAAAGAGATGCTGTTAGCATGAAGAATGAGCAGACCTTTCTGCATATCAACAACAACCTCATCACCTGCCTCTGAGCTGTGAGGCGCAGTGCTTCACAGGCCCTGGAGCTTAAACCCAGATATGTGGCTGTAGTTGTGAACCCACCAGCCAAGCAGATACTTCTGAGTTTTTAACAATATCTGATTGATTTTGAAAAACACATACTTGATAAAGTAATTTTGCTTTTGAAAGAGTTGGAAATGTTAACAGATATATTCTAGTAAATATCTCTATGCTAAAACCCCATTCCTAAAATCCCAATCCCAAATCAGGAAATCAGCACTTCTAGTTAAAGATTCCCCTAAATCTATTCATAAGATACTGTGTTAGATAGATAATATGAGGATGAAATTTCCAAACCACAATCAGCCAACAAATGTTTGTTGAATACCTATTTGGTGCTATTTAGTTAGCTTTGAAAATTGAAATTGCTCCTCTCATTGAATACATATTTTAGTGATTACATTTTTGTTTTCAGGCAGTTTGTATAATATAAAAGAAGCTTTTAACTGAGAGAGCAGAGTACCATAAAAATAAACACATGTCAGCTAAGTATAATCTCAGCACTCAGGAGGCTGAGGCAAGAGAACCACCATAAATTTGAGGCCAGCCTAGGCAACATAAATGAAATCAAGTTCAGCCTGCACTACAGAGTAAGCCTTTACCAAGAAAAAAAAAAGCACATGTCATTCAGACACTGTTTGCTAGAAAGAGTGATGCCTAAGCTTGAAAAAAGGCAGCTTAGCAGAAATGAGAGTGGATGACAAAAGGGAGTGGGGAAAGAAACAACATGAGGAAGATATCTTGAGAGAGAGATCATAAAAAATGTAGCACTCAAGGTGGCATTTGCAAGTGCTGAAATACTGCAAATAGGTGACTGTCAAGAAAGATTTAAATAAGATCATTAAAATGAATTATCTGGAGATGAGCATCGCAGCCTGTCTGTTTGGGACCCGAACCTCTGGGACCCGCAGAGTGGCCCGGGCTGTTTGGATTGAAAGTCTGTGCAGACCTGCATCTCGGCACGACTGTTTGGGACTGGTAGGCCCGCCCTCCATCCACAGGGAACTGCCCAGAGACCGGCATCTGGGCCAGGTCTGTTTGGGCCCGTAGCCCCGCCCTTCACCCCCAGGAACTCTCCCAGAGACCAGCATCACAGCCTGTCTCTTTGGGACCCGAACCTCTCGGACCCGCAGAGTGGCCCGGGCTGTTTGGAATGGGGATATTGTGGAGACTGGCATCTTGGCCAGGTCTGTTTGGGACCAGGAACCTTGCAGAAACCAGCATTTTGGCCTGACTCTTTGGGACCTGTAGGCCCACCCTTGACTCGCAGGGAACCGCCTGGAGACCTGCCTGGGACAAAGCATGGTGACCTGGCCTGCCTGAGATTCCACAGGCTCCGGGCTGACCACACCCAGCATTCACCTTACAAATTAGAGAGCCAGGAGCCCACAGAGGGGAGTTAGAACCCTGTGAGGAGGCCAAGAGCCTGTAGGGGAGCCACTGCCCCTCCAGGAACTGAGGGTGTAAGAGGTAATTTGCCACACACGCAAAGAAAGGTTTGGAACACAGCTCAAAGTAAGGAAATATAGAAAAATGACAAAAGGAAAGACCAAAAGGCAGGCTCAAAGCTCTAGCCCTCCCCAAGAAAGCTTAGAAGCCGTGTACATAGAAGAAAAAAGAAGCCATACACCTGAAATGTCTGAAATGATATCAAATGAAATAAATATGCAAATAGGGAAAGCTATGGAGAAATTCAAACCAGAAATACTTGCCCAGGTAAAAGAAGAATTGATAAAAACAGTGAAAGAAATAGTGAATGCATCTACTGAAAACACAGCTAAAAAATTAGAGGAACAAA
>PVJX010006042.1:0-80715 GCA_004027295.1 Dolichotis patagonum | reverse complement strand
CTAATGCTGTGTTTGATGTTGCATTTTTGCTGCCCTCAGTCTCTTTTGTATTTACCTCTCCTGGATCAATGTTCTCAGGGTTGGGGGCTGGGAGTGTTTTCTTATTTCTCCCTTTCGTCATGTTTTTGGTTCCTTCCATACAAGTGTACGGTGTAATTCCCAGACCCTTTTCTTGTTGTTTAAGGCTCCTCTAGAGGGCACAGACTAGGAGCTTTAGCCCTCTTCAATAGGTTATCAGAGATTAGAGTTCACCCAGGGGCAGTGTGCGCTAGCTCCTCCCTTCAGGGCCAGTCAACCTTTGCAGGCCTTCACTGCGTCAGTGTGCACTGATCTCAGGGAAGTAACTGGGTCCCTGCCAGGGGCGTGGCCTAGTTCAAGCAGATTCCACCAATCCGCTCGGCGAGGGGAATAACCAGCTGAAGCCACTTCCTTATGGAGTTAGGGCTGTCCTGCCCAAATCCAACATGTCTTCCAGTCGGTTTCCCCTTTCCCATGGGAGGGTCTTATTCTCATCACTCACCGCGTCCCTGAGAACTGCTGGACTGCCTGACCTCCGACTTCAGCGCGGCTGAGGTGGGAATTCACGGTGCCTCTGGGTGGATCGTGTGCAGTGCCGGTCCCAGCGAGCTGCACGCCGGGCTGTTCAGCTCCAGGCTCCGGCAGCTGAAGCCAGTCGCTTTGGCGCGGATCGCTTGTTCAGGTCGGGCGGAATTCAGGCGTCTCAAGGCGGGTGCCGTGCTCGCCGATCTTATCTTCACTAATAGTAGCCCCAGGACCTCTTATTTGAGCGGGTTTTTGCGCTTTAGTTTCTTTCTGTGTTGTGAGAGTCTATCTCTCTCTGGGTCTCTCCAGGGTGTTTTATTCTGGCATTTGAGCTGTCTCTCTCAGAGAGGGTCTCTCTCCTGCTACCTACCAGTCCGCCATCTTGTCTCTTCTCGATGTCTCTTCTTTATTGGTGAAACTGTCTAGCACTTCATTCTTTTCCTATATTCTTAATGTAGTTCTCTATTTTAATTTCAGTAGTTTTTTTTTTTTAAGAATGAATGAGGGACAAAGCATGGTCAGCCTGTGGTCTTGAATTAGGTATAGATACTTGGTGACTTACTGTGGGGTTACTTATAATAAATCTATTGCAAATATTGTCAAGTTGAGAATTTATCTTACAACTAGGCATGGTGGTGCATGCCTATAATCCTAGCACTTGGGAGCCTGAGGAAGGAGGATCGTTGCAAGTTCAAGAGCAGTCTGAGCTACAAAGTGAGTTCAAGGCCAGCCCAAACTGCATAGTAAGACTCTGTCTCAAAAAGACAGTATCTGTCTATCTGTCTGTCTATCTCTGGTACATCTGACATACTGAACATGATAGCTTAGTAGTATAATCCACTGTTTAGCATTTGTTTTACTCCCATGATCACTTGGGTAAGTGGGAGCTATACTCTCTACTACTCTCCAGTACTGTGAGAATATCATACTTCTTTTGCTGGCCCAGGGAAAGATCAAAATTCAGAATTTGAAGTATGGTTCCTGTTGAGTGTGCACTGATTTTTCACAGTTGTAAAGTTGAAATATCATAAGTCACATAATCATATGTTGAGGACTAATCTACACTCAGTAATAGTATTGCTGTAGGTATAAGGTTAAATTTTCTATTACAAAAGCATTAAACTTGCATTGTAGAAACTTCAAAAACATGAATAACAATAACAACAACAAGAAAGTGAGTAATATTATTGTTTTACTACCACATTTTCTAAGCTAGGCTGTATTCTTATATATTTTGTAAGTATATATGTATGTAAAAATGCATTTTTTACCAAAATAAAACAATTTTAACTTGCGATTTTTTTATTATGAAAAACTTTACACATATAGAACCTAAAAGTATTGTGAACAACTGTATTCTGATAGAGCCATCACCTCATAAACATTTTTCTGCATTCTGTTATTCTCATTCTCTCTCTCTCTAGTAAATGAAGTAAATTGCAGGCGTCCGTTTGCTATTTTACTTGCAAATACTTAAGCATTCATGTCCTAGGATTAAAAATATTTTCCTACACAAATACAGCACATTATACTTAAGAAAATTACTTTCCTACAAGACAAAGAAAATAGCTTTAAGATACCAGACTTTTATACTATGTTAAACAGAGAAATTATTAAAATTATTAGCAGATTGTTTTGTTTTTCTAATGCACTTTACTAAGGAGTATATAGTTCTGTGTCCTGAAGTCTCTTAGTCTTTTTATTGTAAGGTGATTTATCTAGTTTGACATAGTTGTTTTGTTCCTTTCAGTTTGTTCACAGTTTCAAGAACTAAGAAAAAGAGCCTAGTTAATACTTTTAGAAATTTTTATCTCTACCTTCTGTGTCAAAGTGAGAAAAAACAAAAATGAGTTTTTGAGAAATTGATTATGCAAAGTACCTAGAGGAGATTGTATGGTATCCTCAATAGGGGAAAGGTCACTTCATCCCAGTGAGGATCGATAGAAGGGAGGAGGAAAAAGTGGAAGGAGGTAGAGGTAAGTTCTATTGGGTGTAGGGATGTGGGAAGTTTAGAAGTGTTTTTGATTGCTTCAGTTTTTAGGGGTTAGATGAAAAGTGAGTTTTGGTAGGTGAAAACAGATAGTGGTAGATACTGGTTACCAAAGCTGATAAACAATGCTTAGAGTACATTCAGGATTGTAGATGTGAATGTTACCTTTCTTCAAGGTTATTGACTCCATTTCCTAAATCTCACTAGTATTTGCAAAGTTTGACCTTTTTTGGCAGTAGACAGGGCACAGGAAGAACAATTGAGGGTTCAAAGCAGACATGATGGCTAGCAAACAGAAGCAGTTCTCAGAAGTCATTAGGATAATGAATTGCACGCTCTCACAGACCTGATTGTTGCGTGCCTCAGTGGTGACAGGTGAGGCAGCAAAGATTCATGAGCACTTGGTTTCTTTGTGTTGGTCACAGCCACACCAGTAGAATTCTGGACCATACTGATTCTAGATTCTCTATTTATAACTCAATCCTTTTGTAAAGATAGCTGATTCCAAATGAACCTGCTGACATCCCAGTTTTCAGATGCTACCTGAGATAGAACTTATAAAAATCACACTTTGATTTGCCTCTGATGACTATTTCCTTTTCTCACGTTGGCATTATGTTATTAACACATGAAGCAGGCCCCACACCTGAGATCCTACCTAGCAGTACTACTGATACTGTTTATTTTTGGCCTAATCTTCTGCTTCACTTATCAAATTCCTTTTTGTCTTTCTGCCTTATTTCATAGCTGTATTTTATGCATTTATGCATATGTATATTTAATGCAAATAATATATGATTATTGCTTTCTTATTTTGCCTATATCTTTGTATATAAAAGTTATTGTGTAGTAACATAACATAAAGATTCTTTCAAATTTATGTCACAGTATTTTGCAATCCTCTAATCAAAATATATCATTAGGCAATAATTTAAATACAATAACCTTTTTGAATGCAACAAATTTCCACTTAGTATCTTGCTTATCTGTTGTTTAATGTCTTTTTGTAGTTATGAAGTTTTCTACACAAAGAAACTCATTTCTACCTTTCTTTCCATACTTCTCTACTGATCAATGTCCTCTATAAGTTTTAGTAAATATCTAGGTATAGGAGTCATTATGTTAGATTATAACCTTCATCCATTAAAGTTTGTCAGATAAGTATGGCTGAAATGAAACAAAATTGAGTGAGAATTCAGATGCTTGATACAGAGTAAGAATTTATTGGGGAATTTTGGTTTTAAATATGCTATATGTTAATTGTAAAAATTATATAGTGCAGAAAAGCAAAAAGCAAAAATTTTAGCACTAATCCCAACATTCAAAGGGCATGTATATTACTGATTATATTATATAGTACAAAAATACATTATGCCTTTTTAATATAGGAATTTTCCAAGCTGTAATTGAAAGCTTCTTGTAACTATTAATGACTGTATTTCACTGGGAAGCCAGTATAGTGCAATAATGCTTATAAACGTAGATTCTGGAGCATGACTCAGATCCATCAGTGACTGGAGTAGTTAACTGCTTCCTGCCTTGGTGTTTTTACATAGTTAAGGGATTTTTATACTACTACCTTATAGGGTCATTGGGAAGACTGAATGTATTAATACATTTAAAATGCTTAGAGAATTTTTGGCACCAAATGGGTATTATATAAGCATTGAATATTACTGTTACTATTTTAATCTACAGTTTAATCCTTTAATTTACTTCCTGTATTTGTACTTCAGTTTTTTCTAATTTTAATTATTATAAGCATTGTATATACAAAATATTTCCTATATTTTTGGTCTAGGTCTAAGAGTAAGACTTTTGGGGGTGGTGGTGGTGGTAATGATGATGATGATGATGATGATGATGGTGATGGTGAGATATATTAACTGCTCATCCAACAGTATGCTAACCACATTGTGTACTGTGCTGTGTAGGTCCTGGCACACCCAAGAGATAGGTAGTAATTTAAAGATGTCTAGATGCAGAGAGATTAAGTAATTTAAAATTATATAGTAGGAATGGCAGAGCCTGGTCTATTAACCAACAAATTTTATCTGCTCTTTACTATATCTTCAAATTTAAGAAAATTGGTGATGGTAGTTTATGGTTAACAATGAGAACATTTGTACAATAAGAATTACTATAGCTGGTAATTAGCTGGTTGACTGATTTAGAAACAAGATAGAAGGGGTATTTAGTATGTTTGGACAAGTTTATTAAATAGGGTGGGGGCTGGGGATTGAGCTCTGTGGTAGAGTACTTGCATAGCTTGTGCTGGGCCCTATGTCAATCCCCAGCACTGCATACAAACAAAAAACAGAAAAGTGAAAGGAATACTGCTTTTGTAATAGCTACAGCAAAAATCCTTGATATGGCTCTATTTGTCTAACCTGATTATAGGGTCAGCCTCAGTCAAGTCATGTGAATTGCAAATAGTAGTATGGAAGGAATTTCCTGAAATGAAAATTGAGACCTTCTGTTAGCAGAATGGATAGTAGGTACTGAGTAGATAGAAATAGCATCTATCCACAGTACTAGTATTTTAAGATTTCATTTGGAAAGTGGGTCAGTTCAGTTGAGAGCTGAATAGATTAAGATTTTGACTTTTATTACTGATATTTGTGGAGGGAGATATTTGTTTAATAATATAGTTTAATTTGCTGTTTATTTTTAAAAATAAGCAAATATGTATGCTATGTATATAAGAAATGATAGTATTTGATAATATCCCAAAATATGTCATATTTTGTATCTATACATATAGATGTATATGTATATCTGTCTTATCTTGATCTCATATCCTGGATATCCCACCCTGCAGTGTATACAGATACTTGTCATTTCTTTTTCTAGTTGTGTAATATTTCATTTTTTGGATATTCATAGATCTTTCAGTTTTTGTTTAATAAACATGTGGGTTATTTCTACTCTTTTGCTATTTCAGTAGTAGTATAATGAATATCCTTGTACATGTATCTTTTTATATTTTAAAATATATGTGTTAGGGTAGGTTTCTACAAATGAGATTGCTGGCCATAGGGTAAATGCACATGTAATTTTTATTAGACACAGTCACATTCTCTCCATAGAGATTGTACTGTTTTACATTCCCACCAGCAGTATGTCAGTTTCTCTACATTTGTGTCATTAGAGTATGTGATCAAACTTATTTTTTTGCTAGTTAGGTGGGTGAAAAGAAGTGGTATCTTGATTTGATTTTAATTAGCATGTCTCATCATGAGAAAGAATGATCTTTGCATATTTAATTGGTTCTTATTCTCTGAAACATCTTTTTGTGCTTTGGGACACTTTTGGATATGACTCCACACTATATTAGATTCTCCCACTTCCTTGGGATCAGTCATAGCTGTGGACTTTGTTGTTTTTCAGGTAGGATTGACTATTTGTGGCATTGAAATACTTTCAGGTACCTATGACTATTGCAACTATGCTGTAAAAACATTATGTTTTCAAGTAACTTTGAATTTTGCCATGATAAATTGTGAAATTCTTGTTCTTTCCACTAAACAGGAATTATATGAATTCCTTTTCTCTGAAATTGGATTTCATGGATAAAAATACATTTTATATTGGTTGTTTTTAATATAGATTTGTTTGATTTTGAGGAATGGTATTGCTATGCCTGTCATTTTTAAGTTAGTCATCTGTTATATGGTGTTTTTCAAAAACTAAAACCTATAAATAAAAGTTAAAATGTTTTCGTTACTTGCTCCAAATATAAAGTACACATTGATATCAAACCAAAACATTAAAAAAATTATATGTTTAACACAGGTAAATAAGATTATGAAAAATTATATGATAATGAAGATAATATTTTCCTATTTTCTCTTTTAATCTGACTCTTTGGGATAAACCTTAGTTACTTTTCTCATTGCTGAAACAAAATACCCAACACCATTAAGGAGGAAAAATTTATTTGGCTCGCAGTTTGTAGAGGTTTCCATTTATAATCAGCTGGCTGTAAGGCAAGGAGGCATGACATGGGGCATCGCAGAGGAGATACAGTCCATGGCAAAGCAGGGCAGGCACAGTGTAGCCAGGTATCTAGTAGCAGCCAGCAAGCTACAATAGCAGGTTCTTTCTGCCCCTTTTATATTCTGTCTAGGCTACCCAGCTTAGGGTGGATGCCAAATCAATCAGTGGATTAATTTAATAATCACACCCTCTGAATCCCAGCCTCACACATTCTGGATCCATCTACCCCTCAAAAGCTCCACCTATGACTGCATGTGGCTTTGCTGAGCTGGGGAGGGGTCTAGACACAGACCATAACACCACATACGAGCATTTTGTACAGTATCTTTCTTGAAATGAAATGAACTATATAAATGCTGAGGAATTGCTTGCTTTTTAAACACTAACCTATGCATCATAAAAATGAACAGAACAGAAAAAGGCACATAAAGATCTCTTTTTATCCCAGATCTCATTTTATGTAGATGTTCATTATGGACACACCACACACGTACTTGCAATGTAGCACGAGATTAGCATAAATATTCCTAATTTGTGTTTCTTTTCCATAACTCATTATTACAACCTGATCTATATACTTTTGTACTTTTATATATATTAATGTAATTATATATAACTCTCCCTCTCTCTTTTCCTTCCTTTTTATTGGAGGGTGGAGGGGTTATTGATTGCTTTATCATGTGAGATCACCCTTCTTTGCCTTTAGGCTTAGTACTACTTCCATGTCTTCTCCAGTAGTTCTGATTCAGTGATTCTTAACTTTGGTTTTGAGTTAGAATCATTGTAACTCCTTTACTATTTATGCCTGAATTTTATTATACACTTGATAAAGAAAAATTTCTGGAAGCATGACTCAGGCTTAGGAGTCTTTTATTTGTGGGTAGTAAAGAACACTTTATAGTAGTCCATAATGAAGTAATTTACTCAACAATATTTTGTTTTTGTACATTCATGTTATTTTCAGTTTGTTTTTATTCTGCTATAGAAAATGTAGCAGTAAACAGCCAACCTAAATTTTCCAAAATTGAGATAATCACTATATATTTACTCTTTGATAACTACTAAATTGAGATGTTTATTAACTAATAAAGTATAAATATTTAGTTACAGTGATGTGAATTTGACATTAACTAAAATTTTTTCATGTGTTGTCTGTTGAAAGTGCAAATAGTTCTTTGGCATTTAGAAATTTCTAGTTGAGGAATTCAACATCTCTAAAGTGATGCTTTGTGTTAGCTTGCTACTGAGTGTTCTTAAAACTTTTGTTAGCACTTTTAATATTGATGTAAGATTTTTATATAGTGAAATGTATGACTCTAATGTGTATAATGTGTCTTATGTAATGTGTAATATTGCTTCTTAGAACATTGCTTTAGTAACAATATAGAACATCTCTATTCAGAAAGTGCTATTGACTATTTTTTGGGAGTGTTAGCCCATTTAATCAATGGATGATCTTGAGGTATACCAATTTCCCAGTGAAATCAGAGAATTAAAGAAGATCAAGATAAATTAGTTGAAGCTTGAACTTTGAAAATTATGTATTATAAAGTGATGCAACAATAAGATAAAATTTATCTTTACATTTATGTTGTCATGAGTTGCAGATTAAGAGTAGCACAGATTTATCAGCAGCACATTACAAATGAAGTGACACTTTATAGACCAGCTTCTTAAAAGAGTGTTTTTGCAATAGATGCTTTAATGGTTCATTATTTGAACCGTAATTCATGCATGTGTTGTCTTTCAAGGAATAATACAGCACAAAATACTATTGGTGCAAATGTACATTTCTTTATATTGTATGGTAAACAAAACATTCCATAACAGGTCAAGAGGTTATCTGTTTTATTTTCATGTGTTTAGCACTGTATTACTCAGATTATTAAGCCTTTCTTTTAAAGACTCTAAGAAAGGTGACAACAACCTGTTAGATACTACATCTTGGTATTAGGGTTTTCTAGAGGTTTTTAGAGGTTTTAAGTAAGACTGGTAAGTCAATAAGACTTACCAAAAACAAAACAAAACAAAACAAAACAAAACAAAACCAACAAAAAGCCAACTAAACAAGCTATCTTTGTGTGTGAGATAGGGCTAGTGAAATTCTATTTCTTTGGTACTTGAGTCATTTCACCATACTTCATGTCAAGTAGTTCTGTGTTCTCCTTTGAACTTAAGAATGAAGAGGCACATCCTCCCTATCCTGTAGTGAGTTTTTCCCGTACTAGAGATTGAACCCAAGGCCTTCCAAATCTTAGTGATCTCTTGTACCTTCTTTTGAAGCATCTTTTCATCTTGACCACTGATTTTTATTTCCATAGATACTGTGCTTTTTGGCCCTGGTTCTATTCATGTGTTTTCCTTTGTCTTTTCTCTCTTTTGACTTCTTTTTGTTTTTACTAATACTAGGCACTATCCAAAAATCTATTTTAGATTCTTGCCCTCTTTCCTCTCAGATAAATATCAGATAATAATTTAATATATCTTAATTTATATTGGATGTATGTTTATCTGCTTGAATTCAGCTAAAACCTCAAAAACCTCAAAAGGACACCTTTCTTTTTCTATTTCTTAGATGTATTTTTACATATTTTCTTTGATATTCCTCCATCTTTTTAGCATCTTATAAAACTTCTGCTTCCCTGGTCTTCTCAGTTCCCTCTGTGCTTTCTTGGTCGCTATGGGCAGCATCATGATCATTATAAATTTCAGTGTGTTTATCTACAAACTGTGTTGTCTCAGTATTTTATTTCTTCTCTCTCCTCTCCTCTCCTTGCTCCGCTCTTTTCCTTTCCTTTCTGTACTGGAGATTGAACCCAAGGCCTTCATACTGAGCTACATTCCCAGCCCTTTTTAAATTTAGCAACAGAGTCTCACTAATTTGCGGTCGCCCAGGCTAGACTCAGACTTGGGAACCTCCTCCTCCTGCCTCCCAGAGTACTGGGATTATAGACAGCACCACTGTGCTGGTTTCAAGATTTCATTTCTTGTTGTTAATGACATTTTATCACTAGAGGATTTATTTTCTATAATAGTTAGGCTTTATTAATATATTATGGTCATATCTAATGATTCTCTGATGTGATAAGCATATTAATGATTTTTTTTCTGAGAGAGAATCACTAGAATTGGGAGTAAGAAAATATTTTTTTTTCTTTTATCTCCCAGTGTTTACTACCATTTTTCCCCCACAGGCTTCCATCTTACTGTAAATTTCTTCTTTTTGGTGCATCAAAGAAAATTAAGACAAACCATCTTCCCCTTTTTTCCTGCAAATGCTACTTAAAATTTTTTTCTTTTTGATACAAATGTCTTTGCCTCTCAATTTTACTTGTAAATGATACATCAAAAGTATATTTAACTGTGTATCATTTGTCATCTTTTCTTATGTCAGCTGTTCACATTGTTTTGTGTTTTTAAAAAATTTTTAAAAAATATTTTACGGTTTATAGTTTTGTTACTATATAACTTCATTGATACTGAAGTTTAAAATTATTTGAAGTGGGTTTTTTTTTTTTTTTCATTTTTACTTAAATGGGATTTCAAGAGTTGTAACTTTTTTTCTTCAGATTCTTCTGAGAATGATATTCCTATGGAAATTGCCACAGCAGAACCACAAGTTTCTGAAGTAGTATATGACTGTGTCATATGTGGACAGAGCGGCCCTTCCTCTGAAGACCGACCTACTGGGCTGGTTGTACTATTACAAGCATCCTCAGGTATGCTCAAAGTAATTTTTCTGTGGGAATATTTTAGAACCAAGCATATACAAAGGATGCATAAGTATATTAAATGAAAGTTATGACTTTATCTAGTTATAAATTGTTAATTGATGTAGGCCCAAATAGCATAGTTTTTTTTATTGGCTTTATCTTTTATCTCACTTTCCTATCCATGAGTATTAGAAGAAAGTCTTAACAGGGTTACGTGTTTTACAGTTGTTTTTGTAAAGTGTGATAGTATATTATCAGTACAAGGTGGCCAGTAGTGGAGTTTAGCTCTCTTAATAATTTAATTGTTTTGAAATCTGTAGATATTATCAATTTTAATAGTGTGATTATACATGATATATTTAGGCATCTGTATTCTTATTTTAGCTGGTGGGAGCAGTAATTCTTCAAACAGCCTGTGGATTCATATGATTTCCAGTCTATCATTTTAAGAACGATTTTAAATATTTGAAATATTTGACCATTTTCTATCCTCTCCCATTCTGAAGTATTTTGAAGTAGTGATCTCATACAGTCTAGTCCTAATGGTTTTAATCCTTTATCAACAGAAGTTTTTATGCAGAAATGAAACTTGGAAAGAACTATGTATTTAGATTTTTAAACCAAATATACATGTTCCTGTTTGTTAAGAAGTAAAGGCTTTCAGATAAAAGCAGAAAGGGGTAGGTGACAGGGGAAATGAGGATGTAAAAAAGCAGGGTTTTTGTATATTGTTATTGTTGTTGTTATTACTATTATTTGGATAAGGTTTTACTAAGCAGTCTAGGCTGGCCTTGAACTCACCATGGAGTACAGGATGGCCTTGAACTTACGGCAATCTTCCTCCATCAACCTCCTGATTACAGGCATGCACCGCTATACTTGACCTTAACGTTTCAGCTTTTTGTCTTTTTTTTTTGAGACAGGATCTCACTATGCAGTTCAGACTGACCATAAACCCAGTATGTACCCCAGGCTGACCTTGAACTTGTGGTAGTCCTCCTGCCTCAGCCTTCTGAGTGCTAGGATTACAGGCATGTGCCATCACACCTTATATATTATTAAAACCAAGCAGATGTTAGTTCAAACTTGATTGTTACAAAGTGTTGATGTTCATTGTAATTCTTAGAGTATCCTATAAGAAAACAATGCAGTCCTCCAGTAGTCCACAAAAATAACAGGAAATTAAAATGATATACTAGAAAATTTAATATAAAGGAAATACTGATGGCTCAATTAAAGGAGTATGTAAAAAACAAATAGCAACATAGTAGAATTAAATCTTTTCTCATCAGTAATTATTTGAAAATATAATGCATTAAATTGTCCAGGTAAAAGGCAGATTGATGGAATGGATTAAAAAAAGTGATCACAGTATGTGTTGTCTAAAGATGTTCACTTTATATCTGAAGTTACACAAATAGGTTGAAAAAGAAAGGATGGAAAGATATTCCATGTAAATAGATGAAAAATTATAAATTATAGAGGACAAAGAAGGAATTATGTATTGACAAGTCAGTCCATCAAGAAGATACAGCAGTTACAAATGTATTAAACAACAAAGTCCCCAAATGTTTGGAACAAAAATTGACAGAATTGAATGTAGAAATAGCTAGTTCTACAGTAATATTTGGAGACATCAGTGGACAGAACAGCTAGACAATAGATTAAAAGGAAAACTGAACAGTTAACAATACTATAAAATAATTAGCTCCAGTCAGAAGTGATGGCTCATGCCTTTTAATTCCTGCTACTTAGGAAACTGAGAGGAAGATCACATTTGAGGCTGGCCTGGACAACTTTATGAGACCCTGTCTCAAAACAAAATTTAAGAAGGAGCAGGGAATGTAGATCAGTGAAGTCCTGGTTTCAAACTCCAGTACAAAACAAAATACACCAACACTCCCACACGTACCAAATTCATATAGAACACTACACTCAAAAATAGTAGCATACACATTTTTCTTAATTGCATATAAGAATTTTTTTAAGGTATACCATCAAAAACAAGTCTCAATAATTTAAAAAGATGAAAATAATTCAGAGAGTCTTTTCCAATCATAGTGGAATAAACAGTAATCAAGAACAAATAGAAAAGTGGAAAATTTACAATGTGTGGAAATTGAATAGCATACTTAGTTGGGCATGCTAACACATGGCTATAATCTCAGCATTTTGGGAGACTGATGCAGAAATATTGCAAATTCAAGGCCAGTCTGGGCAATTTAGTGAGATCCTGTCTTTAAAAAAAAAAAAGCTGGAAGTGGGGAAACTTCAGGATGCAGCAAGGTATTAAGAGTGTTTGTCTAAGATGTGCAAGAGCCTAGGTTCAATTGAGTATGCAGACAAATAGCCCTACCCCAACACTCTTATTGGCTGCTTATTTGGTTTAGTTTGGTTTTGGGAACGAAACTCAGAGCCTTGTGCATGATAAGTAAGGCTGCCCTGCCATGGGGCCACATCCATGACCCTTTTAAATTTTTAACATTGTTTTTGACAAGATCTTGCTAAATTAACTCATGTTGGACTTGAACTTATTCTCTTGCCTCTGCCTCCCAAATAGCTGGGGTTAATTAACCATCATACCTTGTGAAAGAGGGGAGATCCCATGTACTCTAAAATAACCATTGATTCAGAGATGAAATGATAGGGGAAGTGAGAAAATACCTGGACAGAAATGAAAATGAAAACATAATGTACCAAAACAAAACCCTAGGAAATTTATAGCTATAAATGCTTACATTAAAAAAGATCTCAAGTCAGTAATCTGTTTTTCTTTTAAAAAACTAGAAAAAGAAGAGGCACCTTAAGACTCCAAGAGGGAAATAAATATTAAAGGTTATAGATCCGAGATAAAATAGAGAGGATCAATGAAACCAAAACGTCAATTTCTTGAAAATGTAAACAAAAATGACAGAGCTTTAGCTAGACTGACAAGAAAATAATCTGCAAATTATTAAAGTCAGAACTCAAACTGGAGATGTTACTGTAGACTTCACAGAAATAAAATGAATTAGAGGAGAATACAACGAACGATTTTATGCTAAGAATTATATGACCTAAATAAAATGAATGATTTGTTAGAAACATATAAACCATCAAAACTGATTGGTATATTTTGCTGTATACTTCTTTTCCCAATTTTTCATTTTGAAGTTTTATGTATATAAAAATGTTGAATGTCTTACCAGTTGTTACTGTATTGCCATGTTTGTTTTTTCTTTTGCGTGTCAGTTACACACACACACATACACACACACTCAGAAGAAAATTATCGTAATATTTTATATTTAAATACTTCAGAATGTATGTATATCAGAAGGCTAAGGATATTCTTTCATATCACCACGGTACCATTATCATACTCAGTATGTTTAATAACATCTAATATTCTGACTATTTTCAGTTTTTCTCAGTTTTCCAAATTTATTTTGTATGTGTTTCTCTGTTATTTATTTGGCAAATAGTAACTATATGTATACATGGAGTACAATATGATGTTTTGATACATGCATATATTGTGGAATAAGTAAGTCAAGCTAACATACCTATCATCTCACCTACTTGAATTTCTTTATAGAGAGAGCATGTAATATTTTTTAAGGAAGATATTTTTATTTTTGATTCAGGATCCTAGAAAAGATCATTTTTTTGGTACCGGAGATCGAACTCATGACCTTGCGCTTGCCAGGCAGGCGCTTAAGCCACTGAGCTAAATCCTCGGCCCAAGATCATGTATTTTTAAAAAGTTGTCATTCTTGTTAATTTCCTTTAATTTTCAAATAGTATTCTCTTTTTTAAAATTTTCAGAGTCTAGGTTGGTTGTCCATAGAATGTCTTAGCATCTGGATTTGTGTGATTATTTTCTTATTATTAGATTCAAATTAGATATTTTTGGTGAGTAATTACATATGTGATGTTCATTCCCAGGCATCATATTAGGAAGTTCATAGTGTCAGTTCATCCCATTCTTGGTGATGCCAACCAAATTTGATCACTTGGTTAAGGTAGTAAGTAATCCATGGAATGGTGCATTGAGGCTCTACCTGTTTATCCTTTTACCTTTTTACTTGATGTTTCTTACTTGAATTAATGTGTTGTCAGTTATCATCATTTTTTCTGATACTCCATTTTCTCACATTTGGTCTGTCTGAACTCCTTCATGTCTTCATGACACTGTCTCTTCAGTATTTGAACACTTCCTTGTTTTTCGTCTCATGCAGTTCTAAGCTCATGTTACCCTTTTCCCCAACCCTGAACTCAGCTTGCTTTCCAAAAATCTCTTGCTTTTTTGTGTGTGTTAAAATAGTATCTTTAGGAATGAAGTTTGCTGATACAAGAAAAGCATACCTCCCAGGCTTTTGTAACAGACAGACTTAGAAAACCATACATCTGTTCATTTGTCATGGGTTCAAACTCATATTTTAGTGTTATTTTAAAAAGTAAATATTGATGTATTTGGAGCTTTATTTACTCTGTAGAAGAAAACTAAAATGCCACTCTTTTAAAAAAATCTGTAGAATAGTTGAATAGTGGAAAATTTAGTATAATTTGTGGTAAATAACCTGACTTTGTTTGGTGAATCAGATCTTGTTAGTTATTTAATGAGGTGTTAGTTATCTTTGTTGTTAATATAGTTTTAGGACAGTGCCGTGATAATGTTGAGCCAAAAAAGTTGCCAGTCACTGAAGAAGAGCAGATTTACCCTTGGGACACATGTGCAGCAGTGCATGATGTGAGGCTTTCATTGTTACAGTGTTATTTTAAGGATGTAAGTACTCTTCTTATTGAATAATATTTTTGACTGCAAGATTGATGTGGTTATTTTCTTCCAGAGTTTTATTTTACATTTTCTTTTTTTTTTTTTCTTTTTGGTACCGGGGATTGAACTCACAACCTTGTGCTTGCCGGGCAGGTGTTTACACTGCTGAGCTAAATCCCCGGCCCCATATTTTCTTATTTTAACAGAATGTCATTATGATTTAAAATCTAGAAGAGTACTAGAAAAAAATATGATAATGATATAGAAATTTGTTAATAAAAATTTCGAGCAATAAATGTGATATGTTTGCTTTAAATGCTTGTGAAATATATTCAATTCAGTGGAATAATAAACGTTAATTCTAAAATTCTTCAGATACGACATGAATATTTTCAGAAAAATTTTGCCTTTTTATTTAAAGATACACAATAAAAGTTTATTATGATACTTCTAAATGTGAAAGAGGATCGGATATGATTTGTGTCCTCTAGCTTCTTGTGACTTTAATATATAGATTTTTTTCTCAGCTTTTTGCATCTAAAAACTCTGTTACTCAGAAGTGTCTCAAGGCTTGAGAATAAATTTTACTTAGTATCAGCAACATTGTTAACTTTTTAAAAACATTGTGATGTAAATTTTGAAGTTTCTTGAGTGGATTATCAAATGGAGTTCCTACCCTCTATTTTTTTTTTTTTAATGTATGGTATCTTGAATTAAGTAAATGACATGAGTTTAAAACACTTAAAGTACAGTAAAGCATTACTTTTACTTAATTATATGAGATAAATATCTTGAAAGATTTTTAAATAGAACTTCTTTCTTGCCTATAATTCTGCTAATTTAAATGAAAGAAACTATTAAGGTCAGTAGAAGGTAGAATTCTTAATAAACAGTAACTGACCTAAAGGTGGTAAAACCCATAATACACAGACTGAAGAAAAGGTTTGTGGTGATTCCTGGAGGAGCTTACAGTTCTAGTTAGGGAGGTATTGAGTAGAATTTGTTTTCTGGACCAGAAGAAGTGGGGTTTGATTCTGATTCAACTGTTTCTGAGGTATGTGAACTTGGCTAAATCCCTTAAACATTTGAAGCCTGTTTCCTCATTTGTACAGGATTTAGATGGATCTTTCTTTCAGAATCCTCCATATCACAAGTTCCATAAGATAATTTTGCCTGTATTACAGGCCAATAGAAATATAAAATGGTGTTTTTACAGAGTTGACAATTTTAGTTATGTAACATATAGTAAAATTTTAGTTATGCAGTACAGTACATTCATGGAAAAAACTGGGAATTTTGAGGATATGTAACACTGTAGAGGGAAGGAACCTGAACTTTGGAGTCAGGTAGACTTGGATTTCAACTTGGATGCTACCACTTACAACTTCTTGATTTTGGTGAAAATTTCATTTTCTTCTGAAAATGACTAACATCACCTACTATATAAGATTTTAGTAAATATTGAGGTTGTCAAAATTCAGTGTTACAAGCACTTAACACAGTGGTTTGCAGATACGTAGTTGAAGGCTCTCTAAAATATTAGCCTCTTATTAGTGGTACTTTTTCTACATTTTTAACTCTAGCAAACTCAGATGTGATAGCTGTCAGTTGTACAGAAAGTGATCAGTGTTTTCAGTTTTAAAAGCTAACCACTTTTGTTGAAAACAAAGATTCTTCACCTTTTTATAGTACAGTGCCAGAGAGTAGCTTGCTTACTAACTGGTTACCAACTGTTCTAAAATGATCAAACACCCAGATCTGCTGCTGTTTCAGGAGGCTCTAAAGCATAAAACAGAGAGGAGCAGGCCTCCTGTTTTTTTTTTTTTATTTGTAATATTAGAACCTTGCTCACCTGTTGTGAGCATTTGATTTATGCTGCTGCATGTGTTTAAATTGACTGAGAGGCATTTTGTACTGTGTAATGTTTTCAACTTTTAGATACTCATGAAGTCTTGATTTAATATTGGAACTTTGTTTACAATCATTTAAAGATGATTTGTCATCTTACATTATAAGGTACAACTTTATCTACAATGTAAAAATAAAGTTTAAAGGTTCACTCAGTTTTTTAAGCATGTAAGAATATGCTTTGATAATTTGATTGCTCTCAAATCTTTCATCATATGCTGTCACTTATGTTAGACCTTGTGCTTTTTATTGGTTTGGGGACTGCATACCTATTTTGTTAGAGATTCTGGAAGGTAAATTCACATTCATGCCCAAAAAGCCTTTTGACAGACAACATGTGATAAAAATTCAAGGAAAGAACTTGAAAAATCTTAAGCTTTTTTATAGGTTGAGAGGGAAATCTGGAAACTCATATCATAGTTTAAGGGAAGGACTGATGTTAGAGTGCCTCTTAGCTCTCTGATGTGGTAACTAAATTGTGTTATATTTAAAGCAAGAGAAAGATTGATTCATGGAGAAGATGACCAGTTTTCGACATTGGTTTTATGTTTGAGGTTTGGTAGAACACTTAGGCAAGATATCCAAGGCTTGTAGGGTAGTTGAAATTACTAATTAAATTCTTTAGGGGAATAGTTCTAATGAGAAAAGAGTAGTAAAGGGATTAGAGCCCAAGGAGTATAAATATTGAAGGGGCAGGCGAAGATAGAAAAGTCTTGGAAGGAGGCCAAGAGAAAAAAAGGAAGAAAATCAACAGAGAGTAACATAAGCCAGAGGGAAGTAGGCATTTCAGAAAGGAAATTGTTAATGTCAGATATCACAGAGAGATTAAAAGTACCCAACAGAATATATAAAATAACAGTACCCTATCATATAATATATAGAGAAATGATACTTTATGGGATGGAGAGAGGCTAGTTCATAATTATTCTCTTTCATTATGAGTATAGATATTTGGGAATAAAACTTCACAGTGTTCTAATTTTAAAGATACAGTCTTAAGGTTGTCTAGTCAGGTATATTTTCTATCCCAATACTACAGGTGTCATATTAGTATAGCAATATAAACTCATGTAGGGTTAATGGGCTCATAGGTAAATATGTTTATATTTCTTTGAAATTAATTGTATTTTGTCTTTTTTTTTTTTTTTTAAGAGTTCTTGTCTTTTGGCAGTATCAATTGGCTGGGAAGGAGGTGTCTATGTACAAACCTGTGGCCACACCTTACATATAGATTGTCATAAATCTTACATGGAATCATTACGGGTAAGTTGAGTGGAAAAAATTTTAAAGGTATATTTTTCTAGATATTAAATCTTTTTATAGCATGTACATGTCAGTTCTACCTCTGTACCTTGAAAGATTTTCATCTTGTATCTCACTTGAGCAACTGACTTCCATGCTGTAACTTAGACTTTGTTACTCTAGCTCTGAAATACTTAGCTTCGATTTTCTACTGTGTTACCTTATTATATGATGATTCCTCAAATTGTTATTTTCCCTTTCATTAGTATTTTTTAACTTCTTTGCAGTTTTCCTAGTGTATTAGCTCCTTCCAAGCCTTACTTTCTTGTATTATTTCTTGTTCTTCTTTTACTACCATTTAATTTCCTTCCTTTAGTTTTAGACCCAGACAGTGACCTACTAGAAAACTCATAACACTCAGTAAATTGTTATCACAGATTTGTGATTTCCTATAATTGTGGCTTATACTAGGGTCATGGAATTCAAGTACACACATAAATTTCTTACCTGTCTTTCATAAGTTCCTTATATTACTCTTCTCAGCAGCTATTCCAAACCTCTGCCTGCCCCATCCAAAACTCTTTCCTCTAAACTCCAAGGTCCCTTTTTGTCATATTTTGTCTTTTCTTATGTCACCAAGAAAGCAGTGTTTCTTTGTCAAATGCTTTCTTAGCTTACTACTTTGTTTTTAAAATTCTCTAATAAATGATCCTATGTCCCAATTCATCCTTTCCTTTCTGCTCTAGGTGGATTCTGTTCATGAATAACTTCTTCTGTTCATGAATAACTTTTCTGTTTTCACTTTAGGATTTCTTTCACCCCAGCTTTTCAGGGTTTTGATCTATTGATATGTAGCCTCTTCTGTATCTTATTTTGTTGTTTCTTCTAACCCTTCTTATCAGTTCATAAAGATGATCAAGGCTTTCCTATTCAGAATCCTTCTCTTGATCTTGCACTCCTCTGTGACTGAAGTCTTCACTTTCTCTTGGGCTCAACTTCGTAAAAACATGTACTGTAAAAGCAGATCTACTGTATTACTAGATTCCTAACTTGGAAACATTCATCTTTTTCCCTTTCTAATCCTCACCTCTTCCATTCAGTCACTGACCAAAATTCTGTTTGTTCTATCTTCTTTTTTTTTTCTTTTCACATTTTTTTCTTAAATTTTAAAGGGGGTAAAATTAAACACAACAAAACAGAACTGAACAGGACATAAGAAAGCATAAATTTCAAAGCTAGACAACCAGAGATCTTTACTATCTGTCATATTGTCTCTTGTTTTCTTCCAAATGGTTGTCCATATCTTTGCATACAAGGAGTTCATACTAAATAACATAGCCAATCTTTTCACAAGATGTCCAGTTCAGTGGCTCCCACTTGCAAAGGGAAGGGGCAGGGGAAGGGGGAGAGACAACACTGGACGGGGCACAGGACGACATGAGATGTTTGATTCTCAGCCTGCATGCAGGCAGGCTCACAGCCGCCCCCCAGAGAGGGCAGGAGTTCCTTGTTCTCCTGGCACCCTGAGCCAACCGCATGGTGCAGGTCCCTAGGTGCTAGGGTCTCTCTCCTTTGGGCCACTGAAAGTCTGCCACACTCTCAGCCACCCCCCAGAAAGGGGAGGAGCTCCTTGTTCTCCCAGCACCCTGAGTCAACCACACAGTGCAGGTCCCGAGACCCTGGGGTCTCTCTCCTGCGGGCCGCCAAAAGTCTGCTACACTCATCTGCTATTTCTTCATGATGAATTGACCATTATTACATTTCCAGAGTTCTGAAATGGCCATCAGACCACAGAAAGAATTCTCTTTAGGCTCCTGTTTGAAACCAGCAGCTATAGCAGTGTGCTGGCCTTGTTTCAGGGCCAGTGGTTCTATCTTCTGAATCTCACTTGATTATATTCTTTGTTTATTATTTCCACTGCTACTTTTGTGTATATGCCTTCATTTCTCACTTTGGTTATTATGATTACGTTCTTGCTGATTTCCTTACTTTAAGTCTAATTTATTCACTGTATCAATCTTCCTACAATATAAATCTGATGACATATGACATTGGCTTAAAAATTCCTTGCTTGCTTCTAATAGGATAAATTTTACTCTTCTCTCAGTGGCACTCAGGTGCTGTATTATTTGGGCCTGCTTGTTGCTTTAACTTTTATCAATTTAGCATTAATAAACTAATTAGTAGTTTCTCAAGTATGTTGTACATTCTTATACTCCTATGTTCAGTTATTCTTCAAATATTTGTTCAGTGTCCACAGAGTTCTTGATATTATAGTCATTGAGAATCCAACAATGAATAGACACAGATTTTTTCCTTAAAGAGTTTATTCTGTATTTTGTAGATAAACAAACAGTTGCATTGTATGTGCTAAATGTTATGAGGTGACACAGAGTCTTACTGGAATGTCTGTTAGATCCAGAACATTTAATGAATTAACATATTTGAGTGATGAGAGATGGGCCTGGAAAAGTAATTGGAGCCAAGTTGTAAACAGCCTTTGATCTGCATAAAGAATTTGGATTTTGTAGAGATATTTTAGAGAAATCCATTAAAAGCTAAGTAAAAATTTAAAGTGTCCATTGTAACTGTTATATAGGAAGGGAATTCCAGGGGAATAAGAAAGAATGTGGCAGTATCATTTAGCAAGTAAGAGATGATGGGCTTGGACTTGGTTGTGACAGTAGAGATGGAGAGGAGGTTGTAGAGCTGAAATATGTTTAGGAGAACAATCTCCTGGATGAGTGAGAGATTTTATATAGTACATGAAGGGGAGGAAGGAATCAACATAAGAGCTGATGCTGATCTCTGAGTAATTTTTACTTGGAATAACAGTCTCATGTTTGATTTTAGATCATACTGTATTGTATTTGGGAGACTAGTTAAGAAAGTTTAGCAAAGGAGGTAGACACAATAAAGTGGACAGAAGAATTGATGGGATTAATTAATTGTGTACTTGTGGTAGGAGAAAGCAAGAAGCTAAGGGACTTCAATGACTGTCTCTCTCTGAGATAGAAGTACCCTTATGCTCTTATACCTAGTGGGGTGGAGGGGAGGGCGTTATGAGACTTGACAAGTGAGGAGGTGGTTTAGGTAGACCACTTTGGAATTTGGTGAGAGAGATGTTCCTAGGACGTTGGGGAAAGACTGCTTAAACAGAATTTAAGGCTCAGTTGAAGTTGGAAAAAATTTGAGGCAGGATAGTATTTAATTTCTCTTTAATAGCACTTAGTTTGAGTGTAAAATTGGAGAAGGAATAATTTAAATTAATTTTGATAGAGGTTTGAGTATGAATGATAGAAGGAATGGGAAATATTGTCAAGAGTATTTGAAGTGGTAGATCATAGTGTATAGGCAGGATAGGATAATCCTGATAAAGTAGTAGAAAAAGAAGGGAATAATGGGTAGGAGTGGTAGTCAGGATGTAAGATGTTTAAATTTAGTTTTTCACATGTGGACAGTTTAGGCTTATTGTTGGACAAGGCTGCAGTCATGGTTACATGGTAGAGTACTGTGGAGATCAAAGTGATAGGAGCTGGTGGGGTCAAGGAGTTAAGGGCCTAGGGTATAAATTTAGTTGCACTTATATACTATTGAATTGCAGAGGAGTATGACAGGACTTGGAGTGGTGAGGAAAACTGATCTGGATACCAAAATCGTTAGTGATAAGTGTGGTGATAATGAAATGGAAGGAAACAGACAGTATTACTATATGATATAAGCCACAGACGAGAGAAAAGAAGAGTAATAATCTAAAGCCAGCCCTGGAGATGATGATACTGAGGTGTGAGGCATGCTAGAGGGAAATGAGAGAGCTTCTGGGGAAACCTCAGGAAAAAGCCTGGTTTCGATGCAGCAAGCAATGGATGTTAACATTCTTTGGATTTAGGGTATATGTGAACCTATTACCAAGTGTCATTCTATGACCAGGATCCTTGTTTCAACCTTGTAGTGTACTCTATGTACCTTAAAAACTTAACTCACAACTCTTTTTTCTGGGATGCTTTCTCTGTTGCATATATCACACTATATTTTATTTGTTTAATTTTCTTTTAAAGTTTTTGAATACCTTAAGAAAAGAAAATGTTATATGTTGTTACTCAGCACATTTGATACATAGAAGAAACTGTGTTCTTAGAATCCAGATATATGAAGATACATTGTAGTGTGTATCTTAAAAGTTAACCACAAAAAGTAAAAAATGAAAGAATTCAGTTCTTTTAGTTAATGTATTTGAGATTCAAGATACAGTGAAGTGAGCATTGAGTTGTTCAGTTTTTAGTAGTTAGCTCCTTAGATGGAATATACTTTTTAAAAGGCTTTAATCTACTTTAAAAAGCTATCTAACCTGCATCAAAGAACATGAACACTGGGATAATCTTCCTAGTTGTCTCTTATGGATTTATCAAAATATGGGTGTGGAGGAAGAGGAAGGTGACCCATTTTAACGTGGGCTGTATTTTAAAAAGGATACTAAATCCACATCTCAGACTGACTGCCTCATTAAATGTGAGTGAATCGTCCTGAGACCAGAGTGAGATACTTCAGCAATTCTTTAGAGAGGGTGTGTGTTACATAGTGGCTGTCAAGTGAAAAGTGGTCTGGTAAGCTTCACTAGTTAAATGAGAGATTTTGTTTCTTTATGTTGTATTTTAGAAATGTCTTTGTATGGCTCATTAGTTTCTTATAAAGTATGGAATGTAATTTTTTGTTTTCTATAAATATGTGCATTATATAGCTGTATGTTTATTTCATCTTTTAGAATGATCAGGTTCTTCAGGGCTTCTCGGTGGACAAAGGAGAATTCACCTGTCCTCTCTGTAGGCAGTTTGCTAACAGTGTTCTTCCTTGTTATCCTGGGAGCAATGTGGAAAATAACCTTTGGCAACGTCCTAATAGCAAAAGCATAAAAGACCTCATAAAGGAAGTGGAGGAGCTGCAGGGACGGCCGGGAGCTTTCCCAGTAAGCATCAGTGTAAGACAAAAATATCCTCGCAAACTCATCTCTGCTTTTTAGCCTCTCATTTTCTTTCAGGATCTAAATTCTCTGGACCTGTATATGTTGAGTAGAAATTACTTTTAAAAGTTTCTTCTGATTTTGGATATTTAAAAAAAAATGAAAATAATAGAAGAAACTATTATCAAAGACTGTATGTCTTTGTTGCTAGGACAAAATGCCTCATACCTAAAACTTAAAGGCTCACGTTTCAGAGTTTTTCTTTGTGTGGTCAGCCAGGCTTGCATGGTAGGGGGGCATGGCGGAGGAGAGCTGCTCAGGGCATGGCAGATAGGAAGCAGAGAGATTGAAAGGAGGAGCTGGGGAAGGAGATAAACCCTTTCAGTTCTTGTTCCCACTGACTGCCTCTTCTGACCAGATCTCATCTCCTAGCAGCAAATCAGCTATAAGTCCCATAATCTAATCACCTTCCAAAAGCCCTGCCAATGAGCACATGAGGTTCTTGGAGGACACTGAAATATGAACTGTAACATTATACTTTTCCTTAGTGTAAATCATTATAGTTTTAATACATATCTGGAAGATCATGAAATCCTGTAAGTTTAGATATTGTTAGGCTCTTGCAAGATTAAATATTTAAGAGCAAAGTCAAACAAACTGCATATATAGACAAGCAGTTTAGTGATGGGGAAGCATTCTGAAAATTATGTCAGTAGGTCATTTTTGTCTCTGTATGAATATCATCGAGTATACGTATGCAAACTAAGACAGTCACTGTGTGCCAAAATCTTAAGGGACAATCATGGTATAGGTGACCTCTTGCTGACCAAATGCAGTGCATGAATATACATTGCAGTGTAAAGCACAATGTCATCACTTAAAAAATATCTGGATTAAGCACATTAAAATTATGGTAATTTACACATACACATATTTGTGTATTTGCTGTATGTGTATTAGAAAAAATATATTGTATGGCTATTCACTGTAGGTCATTCTACTTTAGTAGAAGTTTGGTATTAGTGAATCTATTTTTTGTCTCATCTAGTAAGATTCATTTGGGTTTCTCTTTCTCTAGGTTTATGATAGGTCTCTAAGAGAAGTGACAGTGATGCCTCCTTTATGGAGTAAATTTGAAAAAAACCATGAATATTTGACTTTTGAAACAAATTCATATATTAAACATACTCAAAAGATTCATCTTCTGGAAATTTGTATTCCCAAGTAAAGACTAATTTAGCATCTGTGATTTTTTTCTTTTTGTAAATTCTGTATTTTATTTGCTTAAAATGTGTTACATACGTGTACCAACTCCACACAAAGAATGTAAACATAGTGTATTGCTGTGCTCGCTTTGGCAGCACATATACTAAAATTGTATACTGAAAATGCATCCTAATAAAGCCATAAAAATTTTTATAAATTCACTTTTCAGATAAAAATGTATTTAAATGACACTGGTATTACTCTTTAAAAAATTAATTTAAATGAGTTGTTTTATAAACATGAAAACTGTTATGAAATTATTTTAATGACATCTGTTGGCTTATAGTGTGTGGTTAATATGTAGCTGGATTTTAGTATTGTTATAATGTAGACTTAGAATAAAAGATTATAAGAGAAAGTATTTTTCATCAGTTTTATCTTTTGTGCACTAAATGTACTTATAGTGGATAGTTAAGGTTACATTTATTTTGACTTTTAACTTTAACTTTCTAGTATATTCACATGATAAATATTTTAGGCTGTTAGTAAAGAAAATGAATATAAACTTTATATGTATTTTTGCATTCTTTTTATAGTCAGAAACCAACTTAAGTAGGGAAATGGAGTCTGTAATGAAAGATATAAAAAATACAACTCAGAAGAAATACAGAGACTATAGCAAGACTCCGGGCTCACCAGACAATGATTTTCTTTTTATGTACTCTGTTGCTAGGTAGGTATATGAAATATATACTTTTGTATTTACTTATTACTAATTATTGGGTTTACTGTACAGTGAATCTTTTTATTACCACTTATTTAAAGATGGGATATATATTTTTAATATTGGTTGAAATTATGATCTCCTAGGAGGACTATAAACTTGTACTTTTCCTGTATTTCCTGAAGAGTTTTTATACTTTAATTGAATACTTAGAGAAGTGCTATTTAGCATTATAGAACATTTGGGGAAAAGTATATTAATATTTTGGGATAGATTGGTACTTCAAAGCAAAAGAGTATTATAGATGAAGTCCTGTCAAAAAGTGAGAATACTGAGATCTAAAACATTGTATGTAATGTGTTAAACAATTTTTAATTTATAGAAAAAAAAACCCCAGTAAGAAGTAGAGCTGCATTCTTTGTTTGCTTTAGCCTAATGAGAGATCTAGTTATATATTGGTAGATGACAGGTAGCCTAGGAAATCAATTAAGAAAGAGGAAGCAAGAGATCAGGCATGTTCTAAGTCTCTTATTTGAAGTGAGTAGGGGTTCAAGAAAACAGTTACTCTGGGTTTCTCACCTTTCAGATTAGGAAAGATTAGTCTGAGTAGGTATTCAACACATAGAATAGATTTACATGGGAATTTTAGAGAATTTAATTGAGTGAAAATAGAATCATAGAAGAAGTAAGTAGGGGAGCAGCTTGTAGGGTGTTCTAGGCCCGCGGGTATCTCTGAGAGCAAACTTCATGTTTTGTCCAAATAGCAATATAAGAGGTAAGAGTGAGAGAGATAATGTGTTTTGAGATATGTTTTGCAGCAAGATAGTGGTGGAAGAGGATTAAAACTTAGAGTCAAGGTTTAGTGTTTTTTCAATTACTGTTCTGTTTTTTTTCTTCTCTTTGTGCAGCTTTTATAAAGGTCATATTATGCACACAAAACATTTTCTCTGCCCCATGCCTCAGAGCAGAGAATAACAAAAAAGTAAATAGAACCTAAGGAAAATGGAATCCAATTTAGAAAACTTGCAACAAGCAAGCTAAAACTTAGTATGCAATGCTAGATAAGGGTTGCTCTAAAAGATCTAATGGATTGGAAAGTGATTTACTAATTTGCGTATTCCTAGACTTTTGTTTCTCCTGAATGCTTAGTGGGAGAATAGAACAGTTCCTATTTTGGTTCTGGAAAGTTACCAGTTATTGCATCCTTGTAACAAACATATATGGTATTCGTATAAAAATTCAACTGAATATAATTCAACTTTGCTAAAATTACAGGCTTATGCAAAGCTTTGGTACAGTATTACGTAGAAGATTGGGTTGAATGTAGAACAACTCAGTTATGTTTAGCATATACATATATAATCTACACATTTATGTTGCTCATGTATTTATGTCTTTGCATTATTAGAATTGACCTTTTTAAGAAAATTCTGATTGAAGACTGAGTGGAAATGATTTATACTTGAAATCTTCCTATAGTATGATAATTATATTTAAATATGCCTTAGTTTGACATTTTAGATTCTTGTTTCTTGCCTTAATTATAAAAAAACAAACAAAATAAAGTTTGTCATGATAATATGAGACTCCTTAGATCAACATATTTTGGTTTTTCTACTTTATAGAGAATCAGGGATAGATGGTATATGCTGTTTACTGAGAGTACAGATTAGAGGAAACAAAGGCTATATATTAACCCCTCCGCTTCTCTGATTGCTAATGATAAGCTCTAATACAGCAAGACAGTGATTCTGAAACAGTCCTGATTATCCATTGGTTGGAATTATCTAGGTAATTTCGAAGATCTCACAGTGAGGTTGCGGTACCCTCTCAAGTTTTACTTGGTCCTTACAATAAAAAGAGGCAACAAACAAATTAACAAGTACATCTTTAAGTAAGATATACTTGTCTTGAGAGAAGATATAAAATTTAATTATTTTATGTCTAACATTTAACTATTTCATAGGTATTTATGACCACAGAAAAATTTATTCCTAAAAAGATGGGAATTAACATTTTAGCAGTATTTCAGTATTTAAGTAAAATATTTAGCAACAAACTTACTTTGAATTATTTGATTTTTGAATTAAATGTAATTCTTAAATGTATAATCCATCAAAATTTGCAGATTTATTTGTATTTGGCTTTTGTAATTTACATGGAGTAAAATTCTAGTTTCTGGAGCTAATTTTCTTCCCTTAGAAGAAGTAAATTTGTTTGTTCTTCAGGGAGCTTGAATTTTTGATGTTTGGAAACAAAACAGGTGGCTAACCAGCTTGGGAAGCTATTTCTTTAGAATATCTTTTGAGATTTCATTTTTTCAGATGGGCAATACATATTTGTTTACATGGAGAAGCTTTGGAAGATTTTCTGAGGGCAACAGAGAAAAATTGCTAGAATGTCTTTTTAAAATTAATTTAAAAATTAATCAAAATCACTTTATTCAAGTTTTAATGTTTTTCCGAAATTTCCATTCTGTTGCAAATATGTCATTCAAATGGATTATGGATAGTTAATTCTGGGGGAGAAAGTTTTCCTCACTTCAATACCAATTCATTATTAACACAAAGAATGACATGAATTTCAGTAATTGATTTCCCCAAGGATTTTTGGACCCAAGTTATGTATAGTCTAGAGATACTGGTGAGTAGCATTTAACCTATATTTTGTGAGAAAAATGGAAATGGAAAGATGGCACATGAGTATATGAGATTTAGATGGATGGGCATCTTTAAATCGAGAGTGTGTAAAGTACTTAGTAGGTGAATGCACCTAGCTTCTCAAATTAGTTGTGTTGTAAGTCTAAACTCTGTAAGCACATTATGTTCAAAATGAAAAGAATGCTTGCTATTTTCTTTTAAAATACATTCTTCTAAAGTCTCTTTTTTGGCAGGGGGTCACTGCTGGTTTTAAGGAGTATGAAGCTCAGCAAAAGAAAGATAATAAACCATAGGGACTAAGCAGAAACTTGCACTTTGTTACATGTCAAAGCAAAAAAATTGTCATTCCTGTAACTTTTTAAAACACTTCGCTAGGTACCATTGAGGATTTCGAAGGCATATATGAAGGAATCCTTGTTTTCCAGAAATTTGCAACTTAGAGATGGAAAACTCCGGACATTGTATAGAGCAGAATATAATATTTTTCAAATTGTCACAGAGAAAAGTTGTAGAACTTCAAAAGGGAAGATAACCAAATTGAAATATAAAATGTACACAATTGCTTCTTTCTCATCTTAGCAAGCATTCTTGAAAGAGCCAGAACATAAGCTCCAACTTTTAGGTTAACAGAGGCAGTGCTATGGATGCCAGTAGTCCCCCATCCACCCTGAAATTGAGCTTCTTCTTCAACAGTAAGGTGGTATGTTTAGGGCTTGAACCCAGATCTTTTTTCAGAGCCTTTGCCCCTTTCACTGTTTCAGTGTGAGTTAGAGCTAAAGACAGGTGGAAGGAGGGAAACAAACATTTGTTTTCATATTATGGCTCTAAAACTAACAATGCTGAAGGAGATAGAAGGCACACCTTGGTCATACAAAAGGAAATTGAGAGTGCAGTTAGAGAGTTTTTATAAGGATATACAATATATTTACGTGGCCACTATGATAGACTTTTTAGCATTTTTTCTCATCATTTTTTCAACTATCAAGAGAGTTTTTGCTTTTTGTTTCAAACCAATTATTATTATTATTATTGTTATTATTTATTTTTTTGAGACAGGCTCTTACTTTGTAGTACAGGCTGGTCTTGAACTCATTATGTAGCTTAGGCTGACCACAAACTTGCAGTAATCCTCCTGCTTCAGCCACCTGAGTCCTGGGTGTGTGCCACAGTTCTAAACTAATTTGAATGTATTTGTGTTAGAAAGTGTACAATATAGAATATATACTTTTCTTCAAGAACAAAAAGTGCAGGAGAAACTCATTCCCAACATACTTTAATTTTTGCATTATACGTTTAGAAAGAGAAACAGAGTAGTATTGTGTTTGATTTTCAAGTGAGGGGTGCCTAAGTGTGGTAGCCCATGCTTGTGAATCCCATTATGTTGGGAGACTGAGGCAAGAGGAGGGCAAGTGTGATCCCAACCTGGGCAGCTTAGGCCAATGTGAAGGCCCTGAGTTCAATTCCTAGTTTTGCACAACTAAACAAAAACCCCAAACAAAAACAGGCATGGGTGATAGATATGGAGCACATGACCATTTTTTGTGTTGTAAATGAAGTAAGAACATGATGGAAAGGGCTCTGACATTGATTTTTCAAAATCCTAGATAATATTACATATTAACACTTTGGTTAGGTAGTTAGTATTTTTAACACAGGAGGAGTTTTGTGCAGGAGAGGGGATCTTCCAAATTAATCTGAAATAATAAGTTAGATTTAGTAGTTTTAAGTATCCTCTAAAATGAAATTCCTGGTAACATATTTGTTATTCTCTAAAGTATCATATTTGGTGATTGAATAAACAGAATTGTTCTTAATTTTAGTGAATATTTTTGCAAATATGGTGAAATAAAAATTGACATTCTGTTTCTAACATTCATTCTTAAGAACTGTTCATGTTTTCGGTTAGCACATTTAAAAGTACTATCTAGGAAATACTAGTTTTTATAAGAGAATATAGCCATTAATTTTTTTCTACAGATTAGGCAACAGAAGATTTGTGAAAACAAAATGTATTGATCTCATTTCTATTCCCTTGATGAAGGAACACATGCTGGTCTCCGCTCGCTTTCTGTCCACTAGTATGAAATCCTTGTCCCTGCTTCCTCGCTGGTAGGTTTTTAGAAGTTCAGTGAGCAATGCAAATCGCTGAAGGGTGGAAAATCCCTGGTCACATAGAGGCCTTATCAGCAACAGCCAGATGGAGCTCTGAGCGGGAACATTAGCAGTGTTAATTGCTTCTCTTCCCCAAGAGAAAGGATTAAAGCATCCCTTTAGAAATGGGTGGCCATGTGCAGATTTAGGAATATTAATACTTTTAACAGTTTGTAAGTAAATATATGAAAATATCATTTCAAAACATTGTGTTCAAAATATAAGAAAAGTCAATTTTAAATGTTTTGTTTTAAATAAGATACAATCTCTTGTATTTATTTGAAAAGAATAAACTTGAAAGTTAGCTTTTTTTAAGGGGGAAGGTATCTCATTATTAGTGACAAATGCATATTTTTGCTATAAACCAGTTAATTCAGTTTTGGTTGTAGAAAAAAAATGGCTTGTAAATACTGGTGAAATAAAACACAAATTATAACCCAGAACTTTATTTTATCATTTTGGCATAATTTGTTCTTTTACTGTTTTCGAGTAAGTCTTTAGATTTCTGCATTAATTGAGTTTTGAAATGTCAGTTCACTAATTAATGCTACTTGGTTAATAATTATTAAATAACTTGCAATTTCAGAGTCTATGAACATACTGATGTTTACCAATGTCAATAAATATTGTATTTTAATAAAACTGTAATTTTAGAAGTCCATAAGAAAGTGCTGTTATTACACTTTGTTCATAGCTACTTTGATGTTAGTGATTTTGTTTCTTAATATTGATTTCCAAATGCCATCCAAGCTCCAAGAATGATAACCATTTCTCTGATAGGAAAATTGATATGCCCTTGTGTTTTGTACAACAGTATCTACCTGCTCAGTGGTTGATATTAAAGTATAAATTCTTTCATCAGATTCATATGCAGATTTATTAATATTAAATATGTTGCAGTTTTTTCCTAAGGCCTAGTTTTTAGTTATTTGCCTACGGCTGCGACTTTGCAACAATGACATGATGATGTGTGCAGTTTTTTTTGCAGGTACAAATACGAACATATAAGTAAAGATGGATAAATTTGTTCTCTTTTCATTTTAAAATAGCAGATAAAATATGATTATTACTGATATTGCATACACTGCTTTTACAAATAATAAAGTTGGAATTCAGACATATCAGTAAAGCAAACTAAAAAGGACCTTCTAAGCGTAATGACTGAGATATGTTTTAATGCTTTACTTACAGAACCAATTTGGAACTTGAATTGATTCATAGAGGAGGCAATTTGTGTTCCGGTGGTGCAAGCACAGCTGGAAAAAGGTCTTGTTTAAGTAAGTTAAACTGTTAAATTTTAAAAATCTGTTTGTGTAAGCTGTGAAAGTATATGCAGGCAAAGTGTTTTTTTGATGTTTTTTCAAATTTTGATTATGTTAATATATGATCAGTTTTGATAGCAATACGTATTTTCTATTTTAAGTGGTCAGTCTTGTACTTAGAGGAATCATATGAATAGCTATTTTGGTTCTAAGATTGCTCAGCATGTGTCATATTAAATGGTCAGATTTATCTTAGTTTACAACTAAATTATTATTTTCTGGTATAAAAATTGTCCTCAAATTTAAGTTTTTTTAAAAGAATTTTTACATCAAGTTAATTTAAGGAAATCTTTTAAAAGAGAATTTATATCACCTACAGATTTCTATTATATTGTTGTGCTATTTGGATGTATGTATTAACATATAGGAATTGTAGATGTTTGCTTTTAATTATGTATATATTTTGTAAAATAAGCATATTCTTCAATATTGTGTATTTGACTAAAGAGTGATGGAACTTACAGTAGGTTTTTCATGAACATAGTTTTTTACACCATTACTGTTTACTCACTGTTTAGAGAATTAATGTCAATACTCTAGTAATATTTAAGGTACAATATAGCGAAGCACTGGTGTTGAAATGTTACCTAATGTGATATAGGAAAAAAATTGCTTAAAATATGTAATATAATCTTTTGAAAAATGAATATACTTTCTCAAATACTAAAAAAAATTTAAAGATTATCAATCTATACTGACTTTTTAACAAAATATGTGTATTATTTAAAAAAAATTAGCTATATAATTTTGGATTGACTTCAAAAGATTGAACAAAACATGTAATTTTTTTTTTTCTTTTTGGTACTGGGAATCAAACTCATGACCTTGTGCCTGCGGAGCAGGCTCTTGGGCTGCTGAGCTAAACTCCTGGCCCGTGAAATTTCTGACATAAAGATACAAACATGAAAATTTAACTTACTTTAAAAATTTCTATTGTAATTTTAATATTTGTTGTGAATATCAATTCCTAGAATTTAAGTTTAAGGAGTTTTTTTTATTTTTTTTTATTTTTTGGTACCGTGGTTCAAACTCACAACTGCGCTCTTGCAAGGCAGGCACTTACGCCGCTGAGCTAAATCCCCAGCCCGAAGCTTTTTTATTTTAAATGAGTTCTTAGTGTATTTTGAGCGCTTGAAGTATATACTTAAACTTTGTTTATAATCTGTACTTTATTGTTGATATAAAAGGGGATGTTACAGTTGTAAAGGAATTTTAGTTTGTAATCTGTTTGGATTAATAGATACAATCACTTTAGTTGCATAAATTATTTTTTCTTGTTAATCTAGTCTTGATTGATGCCCGGAATTGACCATTAATATTCTAGAAACTGTTATATTAGTGTTTAGGAAAGGAATTTTAGTGTTTTTAAAAATTTTTCTGCATTTTTTTTCTCTGAAGCACATAAACTTATGCAGAGGCTTGTAAATGATGGTGTTATTGAGAATCCTGAAAGCAGAAATGAAATTCTAGTGGCATCTACTTCAATAACCAGACTCAACTTTAAGTTATTAAATTAATAGTTACTTCCAGTTTTTTTATTTGTTTTCCCTTTTAATGAATAAGCAATTTTTATGTGTCAGTACAGGAAAGATCACAGTGAAGTTGATCCTAAATATAAATTAACAATATGATTATTTTTCATATGATTTATTATTCAGTTGCTTAAGATGCTATATATACTTTATATAAATTTTCTTGGGAGTCATTTGTATAGAATACCGTGTTTATTATATAAGGCTCCACTGTTTTGCAGGTATATATAAACTTAATGGTTTGGTTATTCAAATCTAATTCAGTTTAAGTTCGACATCATTGTTTCATAGGATCCCAGGCTCTTTGTTTTTCCTCTTTTTGATCTTTAGGTGGAAATTCAATAGGATTATTAAACAGAGTTCTACCATTTTTCTAGAGAATTTTCATACATCATTATTTTCCTTTTCCTGTCCATTGTCACTGCCTTTTATATCTCAAATTTAAAGTGCTTTCTTTCATCTTTGGGTAAAGTGACAGCTTCATTAATTAAACTATAAGAGAACTTTTAATTTTATTATTCTAAGAATGCTATACTTTTGGAATATAGTTCCATCACAACTTTGTGATCACTTAGTTAGGAAAACTTTTTTTCAAGACAAGGTCTTACTATATAGTTCAGGCTAGCCTTGAGCTTAAGTTAATTCTCTTGCCTCAGCCTCCTGAGTGCCAGGATTACAGGCATGTACCACCATGCATAACTAGTCAGGAAAAGTTTTAATAGATTTTATCTGAAAAGGATTGAGCAATGCCTGAAATGAAATTATGGAGGCACAGAAATACATAGTATATGGGGCATTTGAGAGCAAAAAGAATATTAATGGCCAGTGAAAAGTGGTTGTTTTATTTTCCTACAGTAATGAAATTAAAATATTGCCTAATTTATACTGGGAAATCAAAAATGAAGTGAAACAATGCCATTCAACACATGTATCTTTAAACATATTTTGAATAGTTGCATTAAAGTTACTAGTGTCCAATCAAAATAAAGTGTGTATTCCTAAATTTGTATCTGGGAAGTCTTCCACAGTAAAAAGTGAGCAACATTATTTCACATAGTAGTATACCAGGGTATTTTAATGATACTTTACGAGGAGCTACGATACTGGGGCCAAGAGTGGCTGCAGCTGGAGCCGATGGCTGAGAAAGATGAGGATAGGATCAGTTTTGAGTTGGTGGATATTTTGAGTGAAACCTAGATATCAAATGAAGGAATTCTCAAGGAACAACGTCTGATAATGAGTCTGTGTGTGTAATACGGAGTGTTCTCAACACAGACCTAACTGAATTACAGTGGCTACTTGCTGTAGGCCTTGGGTCAAGACAGCAGTTTTATACCTTCCTGCTGTTTTGGAAAGGAGTGTATCAAACCAGAAGCAAACCGACTATTCTTTAAATGACTGTATAAATTTGGCTTCCAAGAACAAAACACGGGTGAAGTAGAATTGTTATTTGGATTGGACAGTCCTCATATTGAAGACCACACCTTGTGAAGCTTCCAGAGAGATTTGGAACCATCGTTGGTATTCATTTATATCTCAAACTGAAAACATGAGTGAATTCCAGTTGTGTTTCAACTGCTGCATTGCGGAGCAGCCTCAACCTAAGTAGCCCAATCAGTACAATGACACATGAAAAACCAGATTTGCAAGTTTTGGAAGAGGTCAGAAGTGGAAATCATCAGATTACTCATGCATGGATGATGAAGATGATTCATTATGGTAAAATACATGTTTTTGTAACCGAAGAGTAGTATGAGTATATGATGATGATGATGACAACTATGACAGTGAAGACAACTACTTTGATATTGGCCATGTGAGCTTTCGACAGTAAAATGGAGTAAGAATAGACTGATATGAACACCGAGAATGCAGACCTCCTGATTCAGATGAAGAAAACAGCACTGTGAGTACATGTTTGAGTTGAAATGTTGCAAAATGGCCACTCAACCAAATGGAACAATCCAATATTAGAGCTAGGTCCAAAAATATAGTGAGGGTCTTGGCAGGGGTGAAACATATTGGATAGAATGGCAGCACTGCTATTCAGTGTTGAAAATTGAAACGGATGAAATGCTACAAGATGCTGTGGCTGTACACAAAGGTTGAAATGCAAGTCAACACCAATACAAAAGGTGCTTATGTGTAAGCACATTAAAAAATCTATCTATTATGATATCTTACTAGTTGAACTGAAAGCATTCATAGGTTTGCTGTACTTAGGAGGGATTTTTCATGGTGATTGCAGGAAGGTAAAAGACTTATGGAAAACAATGGGTCAAAATGTAGCATAAAATTTATGCCCTAATGATGCAAAGACTTATTATGCTTTCAATTTGAACATCCAGGAACTCAGCTATAATAAACTCAGCTATAATAAACTAAATGATGTTGTGAACAGATTTTTTGCTCCCATCTCCCAAACTAATTGGAATGTGACACTGAAATTGGTTTATCAGTTTCCAATTGATGTTACATTTGCTAACAGCGCACAAGTTGATCAGCACAGAAACTGTACACAAGAACAAAGCAGAAGTCCCAGATAAAGTGTTACAATTTGAAAACAGAGAATTGTATAGTACAATCTTTGAATTTCAGGAAGATATAACATTACATTCGCCTCATATGTCACAAAGGAAAATTAGTACTGCTGATGTCAACATTTCATCATGATGGAAATACTGATGAGGAAACGTCAATGAAACAGAAACCTGACATGGAAACTTTCTACAACAAACCTAAAGGTGGAGTGGATATTTTTAATGAGTTATGCAGCAACTGTGAGGTCACTTTAAACACAAGCATCGACCAGTGGTTGTGTTTTACTTGATCCTAAATGTGTAGCATAAATAATTTGATAGTTAACAAAGAAAAGAACAAGTACAAAATATCACAGAGAAAAGGATTTTCTTAGAGGATTGTGACTGGAACTCATAAGAGATCACTTACAGCAGAGGAAACTCAAAATGTTTCTGTGCAGGAAACTGCAAAACTAATTGTGGAGCACAGTGGTGAGCTGATCAGTGAACAGGCAAGTGCAGCATCACAAAGACCAACAGGAAAACCAAAAAGATGTCAACTGTGCCCTACAAGAAAATACAGGAAAACGAAGCAAATGTGCTGTCAGTGTAAGCGATACTTGTGTATGGAACATGCAGTTGTTAAGTGTGAAGGCTGCCTTGGGTATGAGTTGAAGTTAAGCTTGTTTTTGTGGTAGATTTTTGTTTGTGTTTACATTATAGTTCATCTAGGTTTTTATTTCTGATGTTATCTTTTAGGTTTTGTAAGCAAGTATACAAGTGATACAAAATGTTGATGTCTGTTCTAAGCACTCATTACACTTTTTGTTTGTTTTGTTGTTTGTCTTTTTGAGACACAGTCTCACTGTGCAGCCTAGGTGGGCCGCAAACTCACAGCAATCACCTGGCTCAGCCTCCTGAGTGTTGAGATTACAGGCATGTGCCACCATGCCTGGCTTCTTACACATTTGATGTTTTATTTTATTGGCATCTTATTTCCCTGTCAAATGCATTTTATACAATATACTAGGAAGCTCCTGACAAAATAGGAAGAAAAGAGAAGTGGCAAGACTGCCGCATAGGAAAGGAAAACTAAGCACACATGATGTCAGTGTAGGTTTTGTAAGCACACAGCTAATGTGAAAATGTCAGTGTCTATTCTAAATGCACGATACATATTAGGGACTTAATAATCCATTGATCTATTATGTTCCTGTTAACTAAACACTGGATAATTAGAACCTCCTGACAAAACAGCAAGATCCCTGAGGTGTCAAGTATGTCCTACAAAAAGGCCAGGAAAGCAAAAAATGTGTACTGTTAGGGTCAGCCGTGTGTGTATGGAACGTGCTGTTGTCATGTGTGCAGATTGCCTTAGGTATGATAATTTAAGATTTTTTTGGAGTCCTATTAGCATTTTCATTGTAGTTCATATAGGAATTTATTCTGATTTTCCTTGTTAGACTTTGTACACTAAAAACCAGTCAGTGTTGAAGATGTGCTTTTTTTTGATAAATAATAAATATTAAAAACTCAAAAAATAACAAATAAATATTAAAACTCAAAAAATAATACTTTACCTATAATTTTAAAGTTTGTGAAGTGCTTTCACATAAATTATTTGATCTTCATAATGACTAAGTGAAATAGGTGGTATCTCTGTTTCATAGAGAAGGAAACTGAAGTTCAGAGTGTTGCTTTGCATCTGGAAAATGTCAACGTTTGCCCTTGAACCCCTCTCTGCCAGCTCTAAAGCGGTTATGTAGGGTCTGTCTCCTTCCCTTAAGAGTCCCAAAGGGTACAGCATCTTTAAGACCTCTTTGCCTACAGCTTAGTTGAAGCTTTCCTATTGTATACTACTGACTTGCGAGCTTTCTGGGCTCTGCTGTGCTAACCCTTCTGCTTATCTTGTTTGTTTTCTTTTGCCAGCTTTTCACTATGAATTCTATTTTTGTTTTGGACCACTTTTTCAGACTCTTCCTCCAGTCCTATCTTCTTTGGTTATCAGTCAGTTCCTCTTTATTCCTCACCAGTTGGTTGCCTTCCTCTTTGATCCTTCCGAGAGTCATCTCTGTTAGCTTACACACATGGCTCCTAATTTCTCAGCCATGGCCCTATATCTTCTCCTTAACCACCAGGAATTGTCAGGCATTTAGGAACATGGGGCTGGCAGATGGGACAGGTACTAGATCATTTATTGCAAGGTAGTGTTGAGATTTCATCTCACTCCTGAAAGAATAGCTGCCATCAAGAAATCAACTCATAATAAATGTTGGCGAGGCTGTGGGGAAAAAGGAACACTGCTCCACTGTTGATGGGAGTGTAGACTGGTACAACCACTATGGAAATCAGTATGGAGAATTCTTAGAAGACTAGGCCTGGAAGCTCCATTCAGCCCAGCTATTCCTCTCCTGGGTATTTTCCCAGGAAAAACTGAAAAGATCATATCACAGTGATATATGTGCACCCATGTTCATAGCAGCACAATTTGTAATAGCTAAATCTTGGAAACAACCAAGATGCCCATCAACTGCAGAGTGGATGAAAAAGATGTGGTATTTTTATACAATGGAGTATTACTTAGCTATGAAGAAGGATGATCTTGAGGCCTTCATAGGTAAATGGAGACAACTTGAGACTATCCTCATTAGTGAAATAAATAAGAATCATATTTATAAATATCACATTGTGTCTCTAGAATACTATTAACTTGGTTAGTGACAAATGTATGATCAACTAGGTATAAAAATTGAAGGCATAACTTTTTATTAAAAATAGTTTGTTGAGGTTACCATGTTCTTCACTGACATTATTTGAGAATACATATGAAACTGTATATTCCAGTGAAGCTCACAGATTTTCAGCATTTTTTTTGCTATGCCATTTTAGTGTCTTCTCAAGTAAAAACTGTTGAAATTACTGATGTGTCATTTTGATAAAATATTAATACTGGGGTACAATGTAAAAATATTTATTTTTAGGTAGAACATCTTTCCATATCTTTACACTTGACTTTCTGCTTATGCTGTAAATTAAGTTAGAAGCCAAAGTTCACATCTCAAATGAATTCCATGGTTTTATAGAGAGATACAAGACTAAACTTAAGAGCTGGGAAAATAGCTCAGTAGTAGAGCATTTGACTAGCATGTGCAGGTCATTGGGTTCAGTCCCCAGCACCACAGCTAAACTAAATTAGATTTTAGTCACCTGAGGCTAGAGAGACTAATGTAAACACTTGCTTTGACCATTTTATTTGGGAAGTTCTGACTTAATTTTGATAGAGTTTGTGATTTTTTTGAGAAATGCATAGTCACTAAGTGAACAGCTTCTACTTATATATGGTATTTAGAGCAGGCAGCTCAGTTTAGGTGTGTACAGACATTTAAAGTAGTTCTGGTTGCTCCAAGAATGAATTTTCGGTAATTTAGAATAATAGAGTATTGGTTTGACAACAATTTCTTCCTTCATAAGACTGCATAAAGATATTAATGATTAAATGAGTTTTCACAGAATTACTGTTAAGTAGTCTAGCTTTATTCTGTAATACGGAAAAAATATGACAAAGTATAAAGAAACATTTTCAAATTTAAAAATAGTGAATTTCAAACAACAACTTTTGTTTTCTCTCTCTCTGTCTCTGTCTCTCTCTCTCTTTCTCTGTCCCTTCCCTTCCCTTCCCTTCTGCCACATAAAAGCTTATCAAAATTATCATAATGTTCTCAGTGTATAAATCAATACAAACATATAAAAATTGTCTCCTGAGACCAGTGACCTATCAGTTTTTATTGTTAAAGCTGATTTTGTGGCATTTGAAAGTGTTTTCAGCTCTGAAGAGGAAGTTACTTGAGTCACATAATATACTTAGGGCCCACATGAAGGTTAGATAGTTAATGGAGAAAGCAATAGGTGTGTGCTCAGGCAAGTCATTTAGTATTTTGGGTTTCAATTTCCTCACCTATAAAATCAGTGGCTTAGCTTGGCTGATCAATATACTGAAGAATGTTCATGGTGGCCAGCCCTGTTGTTGGTAAATGTGGAGCTTCTTATCCCATCCTGTTCCCCCTTCAGTTAATTAGCATGCTCCTTCAGCATGAAAGTTAAATAGCTAAACTGTGTTCCAGCACTTTTTTTTTTTTTTTTTTTTTTTTTTTTTGAGACAAGGTCTCACCGTGTAGTTTGGGCTGGGCTTGAACTCACTGTGTAGCCCACGCTGACTTCGAATTCACAGTGACCCTCCTGCATCAGCCTCCCAAGTGCTGGGATTACAGACATGCATCATCATGCCCAGCTGTAGCAACTTTTTGAATTATGTTTAAGATAGTCTGTAGTCATGCACTATAGAATATAGCAAAACATGGAATGTTTTTCTTCTGTTGTTCTTTTGATACTTGTATACAGTTTTGACTTTTTCTTTTATTGTGCTCTCCTTTTTAAATAATGCATGACTAAAAAATCAAGTAGAGGTTGCTTATGAAGTAGCATGATAAGTACAGTCAGACTTTGAGTTGTAAGTTAAGAAGTCACTTAGTCTAAATGTTATCTCATACGTACTCTCCTATTACTCTGTTGGACATTTTCAGTGGTAGGCAAGGGACTTGGGAAGCCTTGTTTTTTTTGGTACTGGGGATCGAACTCAGGACCTCGCGCCTGCCAGGACAGGCACTTAGGCCGCTAAGGTAAACCTGTGGCCTTGGGAAGCCTTTTAAGGGATTGTAGTATTTAGAGGCAACATTGTGTAGACCAGATAGATGAGCACCAAGTACTTGAGTTTGAATCCTTACCTCGTTCTCTAGTAATGGCTGGATGTTTTAGGGTATTATGTAACCTCTTGCATTCTGTTTCTGTTAATACTCAACCAAAGGAAAATTGTAAGGTTTTAGTTTTTTGTTTGTTTGTTTTTATACTGGGAATCAAACACAGGATCTTGTGCTTGTCAGGCAGGCGCTTATGCTACTGAGCTATTTCACTGGCCCAAGAATTCAGTTTTGTAGCATATGTTCAAGCTTCTCTAGATTCTAAATCTTATCTTTGCTATTTCTACTACTGTAACACTATCACTATTCAAATTGCGAGTGTATGATAAAGATGCAGAGCATGATTACAGTTAATTTTTAGCCTAATTTTTGTCTTAGTCCTTTTAGACTGCAGTAACAAAATACCATAGGCTGAGTGGCTTTCACACAATAAAAATTTATTTCTCATAATTCTGGAAGCTGGGAAGTCCAAGATCAAGGCACTGGCAGATTCAGGGTCTGCAGGAGCCCATTTCCTCATAGAGGGGAAACCAACACATGGTAAAGGAGTAGAGATCCCTTTAGATTTTGTTTTGGGCACTGATTTTCTCAGTCTTACCTCTTAATCACCTTAATGGTTAGGATTTCAACATAAAAATTTGGGGAATGAGAGGTCAGTTTTGTACAGGTTTTTTTTAAGCACTTAAATAATTTATTGATCAATTAAGTGACGAGGTTAGGAGGACAGGATGAGATTTATTTCCAACATATTACTTTATTGAAAAAAGTTATTAATTTTGGGAGACTTGTGTTAAGAGGACTAAGAATGTGGTCTGAAAATTTGAGTTAGTGGAGTGACTTTAGCTGTTTATAGTCTTTCTGAAGGTTCTATTTGTGGTCCAGATAGCCAAACCTCTCTGCAATTATAGTTTGAACATTTCAGGAACCACCTTCCCCTGTAAGGGTATAGAGGCCCTCAGACTTGACTTAGTTTAGGGCAGAGTGACTCTTTTTGTAGTGAGAATGGACATTGCTTCATGCCCCTGTTTTAAATGAGGTACTTTAAAAAAGACTTGGATTTATAATATATCCTGTTGGATAAGGAGGAAATTAGAAGTCCTACTCTTAGCTTTCTCATCCCCTTCTAGCACTACCTGTATATATAAGCAGAATTGAGCCCTCGACTCATTGCTGCTAGCCACTTAAACCTTAAGTAGAAGGAAAACAATGTGCTGAAGCTAGTATTATCTAATACATGTGATACTCGGAGGTAACCAGAGAACAGTGACACAGTTTCCCTGGGAGTGTAGGCATAGCATTCTAGAAGACAGAGCAGAGAAGTGGGAAAGTACTAAAGACAGCCCTCCCCTTCGGTGTTTTCCTTTCTCATAGAGGGAGGAAAACCTGTCTAAGAAAGCAAAATGTCCCCATCATACCCACAAACTTGTGTGTTCCCTTACTAATTAGCAGCAGCATTTCTGTACAGTGCTGAAAGAACAGTAGGTTGGAGTTAGCTGTGGATTCGGGTCCTCTTGTTATCTGTTGGACTTGAGGAGTTTCACTTAATTTTTTACCTTAGTGTGGAAATGGGAAAGATGATATCTGTGCTGAATATCTGGTTCATGTAAGGATCAAAAACTAAAAGGACTAAAGTACTTTTTATAATTATTTTATTAGGTATAATAGTAATTAGTGTACTTGTCTCTTAACCCTTTAAAATTCCACCATAACTCTTACCTCACTGCCTGCTGTGCTTTGCCTGGAGTATTTAGGCATAGGATAGGAAAGAGTGAGTCAACTTCTATCATTCCAGGATGTGGACCCCCAGTCTGTTGGGTTACAGATGTTCCTTTTCACTGAGAGCTGTTCCAAGACCTTATTTGAGGTGCTCTTCTTCCATTTCTCCATGGCAGATTTCTCTGGAATGTATAGAGGTGCCAGGAGAAACTGCCTGTGCTGTGAGATGTGTATATGCACACCCGTTACATTTACCCTGGAATAAGAGGGTCCAAGCCATTTTTTCACTTTGAGTATTTGCTTACAAAGAAAGGGAACTTTGGTGGCAATTAGAAGTGTCATTTGGCTAGTTGAGAGTTTTTGTATTGGCAATTGTTTAACCAGTGATGAATACACTAATAAGATGGAAATATTGAATGATCTGGAAATGTAGACCCAATTAAGTTACCTTCAGTACATTTTAATGGAGGTACAGTTTCAGATAGAACCTAGTATTTATATAAGTATTTAGTGTAACTCTTCTCTTTAATATGCTGTCTTAATGACTAGCATGAGTTAGGCTAAGACATAACCTACCCGTTGTAGATTTCTTTTATGTTTAGAAGTAATTGACAAGAGTCACAGAATTTTGAAGTTGATAATAAGCCCAGTAAATATCTATTTCAAAACCAGTTTGAAAGATTTTAGCATATAACAAGTTAAGAATTTAGTTTTCTTAAGTAGGTACTTTCTTGAGGTCATAAAAATTAGCATCATGTTATATGTATATGTGTGTGTATCTATAAAACTCTTAATTACCAATAAATGTTTTATAGGGTTTTTTTGGTAAAATAGTTATTTCTCAATGTTGCTAAAGATACAATAATAATTTTTACTTTTTAAATCAATCTAAGAGTTCTTAGAATTAAATCTTAGATTTTCTTAAGAACAAATTGGCCTCAATGCTGTTTTCTCAGTTTTGGTAATGATATGTCTATCTTGTGATTAAGCACATTTTAATACCTTAGACTTATTACAGTTGTAAAGAATTTAATTAGGTATTGAAGAAAATGTAATTCTTTGTCTCGTGTGAGTTGTTGCAGAAGCCAGCATGGGAAAGAAGATGGTAGGAGCAAATAGGTCAAACACTGCTGTACTAATCAGAGTTGAGAGGTTTCTTTTGGTGCAGTGAAATTAGAGCTGATTAATTAGCCTACTTTGTGTTTATTGAAACAGCGTGTCATTATGACAAAAAAGGAAGAATATAGAAATAAAACCACCATAGATTTTTTGCTTATGCTTTTATACAAGTATAGATTTATTCATACAATATTCACTGTACATTGAGAAAATTTTTTCTGTCAAATACTGCACTAATCTCGAGGAACAAAGATAAAGAGATGCAGTTGTCTTCCTCAGGAAGAGCTCAGCATCTAATAAGAGGAAATAGTGAAAAATATTTATAAGATTGTCAGAATATTTATGATTGTCAGAATTGCTGAAGTTGACCTCAAGATATAGAAAATATATAAAACAAGAGATCATATTTTTCTGAAGTATCAGAGAAAACCTTATAGAGGAGCACATAAAATAGTTCTTGAGAGGTAGATTAAATTCGGAGTACAAGAAGGTATAGTAGTGTGTGGGCTGAGAGAACAGCTTGCAAACACAGAGTGAGACATAGCACATTGGGGGATACTGGACAAGGAAAAGGGAAGAAGGAAGGTTAAGAAATATGCCAAAAAAAGAAGATAGGTGCTACCTTGTTGTAGGACTTTCACACCCATTTCTTCAGCAGTCCACCAATCAACTGTGAGATGTCAGTAGATGCACTACCTAGAGGAATTGGAAAGATATCAAAGAGAGTAGAAAATTTTGGTTAGGAGACAACCCCAATAGTGAGTAGTACAAATTGGCAAGGCTATACCATAAAAGACATGTTACACAAGTGGAAGAAAACAAACATTCCTGAATTCAGATTAAGCCTGAGGATAGTCTAGATTCTAATAGAAATCATGTGGATAAATGTTGCAGAGTTTACTTTAAAAAAGAATGTAAAATAATTGGGATTTAAGCTTAATGGATTATAATGGGCTAGGTAGAAAGTATATTTCCTTATGAATTAACTAGAACTTTTCAGATAGTTTTATTCTGGAAGAATTATATAAACTTTCTAATGTATGTTTTCCTCAATTTCTTTAGATCAGCTATTCCATGTATTAGCCTTACACATGCGGCTTTATAGCATCGACTCCGAATATAATCCCTGGAAAAAGCTCACCCAGTTAGCAGAAGATGTGAATTCACAGTAAGTATTATTCAAAGATTAAAAAATCATTAAAGTTCTTTTTGAAAAAATAGTTATTAAATACAAAAATAAGATCGAATTTTCTATATGAATATCTAAATACTTCACATTTTATGAAACATGTATGCATACAATAAAATTGAAAACAGTGTATCATTATGCTGTTTTAAAGAATTCCATTTGTTTTTTATGCAGGTGAAATATTCATATGGAAGCACATGATAGCTGGTTGTCTTTTGTATGTCAGAATGTCAGAATTATATGTCCTTTGTTGATTAATGGATTCAGATAGCCTTAGTCTGATTCCTCCCTTCTAAAGTTTGCTATTAGTCTTCACCTAATGGTTTTAGCAACCTCTTATGAGTCTTAGCTAAATCCATTATTTCATTAAGTGCTACAGTATTGTAATTTTAAAGTCTTTCCTTTTATTGACTAAATTGTTTTTTAAAATTTTTAAATTTTATTAGTATATGTTTGTAGTTCATGCAGTTCACAATCATCTTTGGGAGTGGGATACCACAGTTTCTTTCCTTTTTTTTAATCCCCTGCTTTCTTCCTCCTCCAATTCCTCTATCCAATTTTTCATTCTTGTTGAATTAGCTTGTTATAGCGTATAGTGTTTACATGAATTGAGGTTATTAGGTTCCTATACATGGGATATTTTTATTCTACTTGTTTCCCCTTCCCTTTCTCATCCTTTGTGCTTTTTTCCTTGGATCACTTCCTTACTTCAAGGGATCCAGCTCCTTGTCCCTTTCTATCTATCCTTTATTCTTCTGTTTGTACTTTGCCTCACTCAAATGAGGGACACCATATGGTATTTAAGCTTGTGTGTTTGATTTATTTCACTCAGCATTATATTTCCCAGAAGCATCCATTTTCCTACAGATGACTTAAATCTGTTATTCTTCGTAGTAAAGTAATATTCCATTATACATAGATACCACATTTTCTTTATCCAGTCATCTGTTGATGGTCGTACAGACTGTTTCCAGGATATAACTATTACGAATTGTGCTGCTATAAACAGTGGTATGCATGTGTCATTATAGTATGATGTCTTAAGCTGTTTGGGAAACATATCTAGCAAGAGGATCAATGGGTCATCCTGAATTTCTAATTTCAATTCTTTGAGCAATCTCCATACTGATTTCCATAGTGGTTATACTAGTTTACATTTCCACCAGCAATGAAAGAGGGTTCCTTTTCACTAAGCCTCACTAGCATTTGTTATTGTTTGGTTTCTATATATATATATATTTTATACTGGGAATCAAACTCAGGACCTTGCACTTGCCAGGCAGGTGCTGCGCTGAGCTGTACCCCCAGCGCTATTGTTTGATTTCTTAATGAAAGTGTGAGAAATTTAAAAACTAGGGAGGAGAAGTTTACTTGTTTGGAATAAGAATAAAGAAATATGTTAATAACAATGTCTTGGGGATTGAGGGGAAGAACCTAGATAGGAAGCTTAGACAAGGGGGAGAACGTAGACACCTATTAAATCAAAGCCAGTGAAAGAACAAATACACAAGTAACAACCTAATAAACATAGAAAGCCACAGAAGATCAGGAGGCTGAGGCAGGAGGATCGTTATGAGTTCAAGGCCAGCCTGGACTACAAATGAGTTCAAGACCAGCTCAAACTACGTAGTGAGACCCTGTCTCAAAAACAATCATACAAACAAACCCCACAAAAGAACATAACAGCCCCACATTATTAAATAAATCCAGAACTGTACAAAAACTCAAACCTATAGAATGCCCTTTGTGTTTGTCTAGTATTTCTTGGCAGGTTATAGCAGGTTTAGATTCAGGTTAGTAATTTTTGGCAGAAGTGTCACAAACTAATGTTCTGTTCTTTTTAGTGTGTGAGTGTGTTATGGTTGATACACTGTGTTAAGTTGAGACATTTAGAAGTTTGACTGAGAGACTCAGCAGAGGAGCCAGAGTTCTTTGTATCCTCATCTTGTGCAAAGGAGAGCAAGGAGATTTTGTGAGTGCTACACCTGCCCTGGGTGTGCTGTGGGGTGGCCTGCATACAATATAGTGAGCAGAAACTTGTTTCTTCTTTTTTGCTCTGGCTGCTGCCTTGAAGTGTTGCCCCAGTGCCACACCACCCTGCCTTAGAGCCAGCTGGTCATGGACTGAAACCTCCACAAATAGTGACCTTTCCTTCCTTAATTTTAGGCGTTGGGTGGTTGTGTTCCAGCAATGAGAGGAAAATAACCAAGACAGGGTGGGTGCTTTATGTTTCTAAATAAAATTAACAAGCTATGAATATTTTGCATAGTAGGATAAAGAAAAACAACTTTTCTTGATATAATCTAGTATTTTTCTAACTGGATTTAAAAAACTCAAGGACAAGATGTTGTAGAAACAAACTATGAGAATGCTTAACTCACTGAGGCTGAAAGATGTTCATTAAACAAATATCTATGCTTAATAATGGTCAATTAAAAGTTTCAAGTACATACATAGTTACTATACTTTCCATAATGCTGACTGGTGGCTCATGTTATTTTCAAGCTCTGAGACTTAAGCATTAGGAGAGTAATAAGTGCTGTAAACCACTTACCCAGAATTTACCTTATCCTAGGTATTTTTATTGCATTGGTATAGTTATAAACTTGAATCTTACTTAGTCACTACCAGTAACTGCACCCTTCTTTTTTTGTTCTCTCTTCTCCCCTCCTTTCCATTCCTCTCTTCTGTTCTTTGCTTCAGCAGCTTTTGTTGAACAGCCTGTCTTTTTTCTATTGTATTATCTTTGCTCCTTTATCAAAGATGAGTTGACAGTTCTGATACATTGATCTGTTTGTCTATTCTTTCACCAATACCATACTCTCTTGATGGTATTGCTTTATATTAAATCTTCAAGTTGGGTTTTATCAGCCCTCCAATTTTATTTATTAATTTTTTATTTTTAAAGAGAATAAAAACAAGGAAAATAAAACAAGCCAATCATAACAAACCAGTGTAAGTGACATAGGACTTCAAGACAATGCAAAATTAACAATAGTTACCATAATGCCGCTTGTTGTCTTTAAAACAGTTGTAGATACTTTCAGACATAGTAGAAATCAAACAAAACAGAACAGAGTAGAACCAGTAAAAACAAAACAATGAATGCGATAAGGACTTCAAAACAAGATAGCAGTAAATTGAAAAGGGCTACCGTAATATATCTTACTATCTTTGAAACAGCTGCGTATACCATCAGATATAGCAGAATGAAACAAAACAAAACCAAAACAAAACAAAACAGAATAAAACCTAGCCTAATAAAACAATGAAAATGATACAGGACTTCAAAACAAGATATTAGGGAATTAACAATAGCAACCACCCTCAGAAGGAGATATACTCAGTAGATGCCACACTGTGCGCCGTGATCCTCTGAATAGATGATCCAACCACTAGCCCTAGACCTGCAAAGTCAGTGAAACACCAAACACCACAAGCATGAAACTTCATGTCACCTCAATAGCTATCATTGCATCCTGTGTTGCTTTGGATCGGCAGGTCATTAATGGGGGGTGGGAGGGTGGGAAGGGTTGGCTGTTGTTTCCCAGGCTGTGTGCTGGAAGGGGCTGGGGTCTGGCTGTACTCTGGCTGTGGCAGGCCGTGTATGGTGCTGGTTTGCAGGGAGGGCTTTCTTGTTGATTTCTTGTCTTCGCCTGCCGTCTGCGAATGGCACTGACTCACAGGAAAAGGCTAGGATCTGGCTGTCCCCTGGCCAGCCCTCTAATTTTATATTTCCCTTGAATATTTTTTTGTTAACTATTCTGGGTCCTTGGTTTTCCATATAAATTTTAGAATTATTTAGTTCATATCTACAGAATAATTTTTTAGGGCTTTGATTGGGATTGCATTGAATTTGTAGTTCAACTATGAAAATCTGACATTTTGATAATACTGACTTACTGTTAACAAACATGGAATGTCTCTTCATTTAATTTATTTCATTCTGAATTTTGTAGTTTTCCTTGTATAGCTTTTACACATATTTTGCTGGATTCATACTTATGTATTTGAGTTTTGGGGGTGCTAGTGTAAATATTATTATATTTTTATTTCAAACTCTTTATTTGTTCATTACTATTATATAAGACTATGATTGACTTTTGTTTATTAATCTTGTTCTGCACTCTTGTTATAATCTCCGATTGCTTCCAGAAGTTGGAGTCATTTCTTTACTACATAGATAATAATGTTATCTGTGAACAAAGACATTGTATTTTTTTCTTTCCCAATATGTACATCTCTTGTTTTACTGCATTAGCTAGTACTTTGAGTATGATCTTGAATAGGAGTGTGTGTGTGTGAATATCCTTACCTTGCTCATGATCTCAGTGGGGAACAACTGTGTATTTTAAAATATTCAGCATTTTAAAAAGTAACGTCACAAAGATACCATTAAGTCTTGTAATCAGAATTTGTGGTTTACCTTAATATGGAGGAGATCACCCAGCACAGTTACGGTTCTGTTATTTTATGATAATATTTTACTTATCGCACAGTATTTAGAATTTAAGAAGAAAATGAAAATCAGAAATTATTTTTATTATGTAGTAGTTAATGTAATATTTTTAGATATTTCTTTACAGTTTTTGGGAGAGTACATATATTATGTTTTTTATATTTATTTAAAAAATTTTTTTTGGCACCAGAAATTAAACTCAGGATCTTAGTTTGTCAGACAGGTGCTTATGACACGAGCTATATCACTGGTGATACATGTATTATGAATTGTAAAATACTACTTAATCATAGTATATAAGTTTCAAATATGATTTTTAAATTAACATATAACCAAATTCTTATTTACTGGTTTCTTGTTAATCATTTAAGTTGTTTCTCCTTTTCTAATATAGTATCATATAATATCATGACATATCAGAACTACAAAATAACATCCATATACCATAGTGATGAAAGCACATAAATGTTTTAAATTTTTATTGTTATATTTGATAAATACTGAGTGTTAGGCTCTGTGTTGCATAATACAAAATGGCTTTCAAAAGACTATTTGTTGGGCCAGTGATGTAGCTCAAGCAGCACAGTGCCTGGCTGGCAAGCACGAGGCCCTAAATTTGATTCCTAGTACCAAAAAAGAAAATAATTTTTAAGAAGTCCAAAGAAAACCTCCTTTAAAAAAAATGACTCGTTTTATAAACTTTCACTAGGAATGTAAGCATGTCTCCATTTCTCTAAATCTTGTACATAAATTTTTTTTTGTTAATATAATAAAAATGGGATCTCAAAGTAGTAGAAATTTGTTTGATTTTTGATGTTCAGTATTTTTTATATTAGCTGTTTATATATGCTCTTTATGAATTATATTTTCAGAATCTCTCCTTTTTCTGTTCACATCTTTTTAATGTTATCTGAATAATTTTTTATGGTATAAAACATTGAATTGAATTTTATTATGTCATAGTTGCTGAAAATTTTCCCTGAAATATGTCTGCCTTTTAACTTTAAATCACTTTTCTGGACATATTGAAGTTTTGGAGTTTTTTTTTTTTTTTAGATTTACTATTTATAAAGGATATCTGTTTCATAGCCATGTGAAATATAAAGTGAATTAGGGATGATATTCAATGTTGTCTAAAGTGATTATTCATTCTTTTAGGTTGGGAAATGAAGAACATCAACCAGAAGTTCCAATTCTTTATCATGATGTAACATCTCTTTTGCTCATCCAAATCTTAATGATGCCACAACCCTTACGCAAAGGTATGGTTTTATACCTGAGGTGCTTAGTTTAGGTACAGTTTAGAAACAGGTACAACATTCACTTTGATGGAATTTTTTTTTGTGTGAAAAATAGCATTTTTTTTAGTATAGGGTAATCATATCCAAGAAGATGACAGTGAAGTAAAGGTACCTTTTTTTCAACTTTATTCTTTTCAGCTGTTTAGTCAACAAGAGCTAATAACATGGGGAAGACCATTGAAAATCTTTGTGTTAAAAAATTGAAGTGATAGTACAAAGTATCAGTAGATACTACTTTTAATAATACGGTAGATTGAACAGTAGAACAAACCTGTCAGTTTTGAGGCCTTCACCCTATCTACATATATACATATTTCAATATAACAGTAGCTATACATGTGATGTCTTCTCATTTTAAATTAGTGTTAATATTGTAACATTATTGTAAGTATCATTACTTTATTAGCAAAATTTTAATTGTTGCTCTACAGTCTTTAGGTTTTCACTTGAACTTGATCATTTGATAAAACATTTTACCTAATAGTTTGAAATGACCATTTTTGAAAAATTACGCTATTTCATGTAAATTATAATATTCTGTAGAGTATAATATTGTCATTAATAAATAAGCATATTTTATTTTTATAAGCAAAATGAATTTGGGGGGGGTACCAGGAATCAAACTCAGGACCTTGCACTTGCCAGGCAAGCACTGTGCCCCTGTGCTATATCCATGGCCCACAATATGAATTTTGAATTAGTACATTTTGGTTATGGAGTTCATACAACATAAAATTTGCTATTTAGACAAGTTTAAGGTATACACTTGCAGTGGCATTTAGTGCACTCACAGTATTGTGCAGACGTCACCATTACCTAGCTCCAAAACATTTTCCTTAACTTCAGAGAAATACACCCGAGAAGCAACTATTCCATGTGTCTTCCTTTCACTAACATTCACATAGTTTTGTTTTTTTTGTTTTTTTATCGGTACCAGGGATCGAACTCACGACTGCCTGCTTGCAAGGCAGGCGCTTATGCCGCTGAGCTAAATCCCCAGCCCCACATAGTTTTGAATATTACTACTTTTTGGATTTACCTGAGTGTATGGATTTAATTATTTGTATTTGTAGACTTTAAAATTTGTATCTGTCAAATAACCTCAGTGAAATTAATCCCTTTGCAAAACTAATTTCAGATTCTTTAGGTTACTTTGGTTGGTATTCCTTAGTTTGAGGAAGCTGTTGCCTGAGTGTCATGCTGTTTTACTCTTTATTGTGCTTTTTCTTTTCTTTTCTTTTCTTTCTTTTTTTTTTTTTGGTGCTGGGGATTGAACTCACGACCTTGCGTTTGCTAAGCAGGCACTTATACCACTGAGCTAAACCCCTGGCTCCTATTGTGCTTTTTCAATCATGCTAGTGCTGTTTTGAAATACAAAAAGTTACTTTGTTTTGTATCATTAAAATATTTAAATATTTTATTTAAATATACTTTTTATTTAGAAATATAAGTATTACATAAACTGGAAAAACTAAAAGGAAATAAACTATTAGAAACATTTTTATTTTCATAATCAGTATTTAGTCTAAAGAGAAACTACTTAGAGGTAAATGACCTGTTAGGTGAGAGCCTAAGAGCTGTAGGTGGTGTAGCCCTGTCAGAAGGAATGGTTGTGTGCAAAGGGAAATGTAATAACACTGAATTATTAGAACCTACAGAATTTAAATCAGCAGAAACGGATCCTAAGATTGTGTTCTAACACGAGTCAAGAAAATGGGTTTGTTTAATAATGAATAAGTAAATGGAATAGATTGAAGAAAACGTTTGTATAAAAATGTGTAATGTTGCTAATAAATGTGCCTTAAAGTAATATTTAAAAAGCAGGTTTTTAAGTATTTCATAAGCAAATGTTTATTTAGTACTTAGTCTTGAAAGTCATTGCCTGGTTTGAGAAATGTTTAATGAGTACCCATAATGTGCCAGGTTGACGTGCATCTTTACCAGATGCTGCAGATACAAAGATGAATAAAATGCAGATTTTGCCCTTAGGGAACATAATTATTACATAAACTGGAAAAACTTAAAGGAAATAAACTATTAGAAGCATTTTTATTTTCATAATCAATATCTAATCTAAAGAATTTATCTGTGATTAGAATTACTTTTAATAAACCTGTGCATTATTTTGTTTCTAAAATTTCACAGTAATTCTGGATTATCTGTATGTGTTAGCTTTCTACCACTGTTATAAAATACCTGAGACTGTCAAGGTTTATTTTGGCTTGTGGTTTCAGAAGTGCCAGCCTGTGATGAGGTGGTACATTGTGGCTGAGGTGTGTGGCAGAGGAAACTGCTTACTTCACGGTGGCCTGGAAGCTGAGAGAGGGAGGGGCCAAGGTTCCAACCTGTTCTTCAAGGACGGCCCCCAGGGACCTGACTTCTTCCCAGCTCCCGCCTCCTAAAGGTTCTGCCACCCTCAACCAGGACACACATTAGTGACTAAGCCTTTCATGAATGAGCCTGTGAAGGACATTTAAGATTCAAACTGTAACACTGCACTATTTTTTTTTGGTGCTTTTTTAAAATTTAAGATTAAAAAGACAGAAAAGAAAAACAAAAGCAATACAGACAAACAAACAACAAGAAACCAAGTACAATAACAGTATAGGTTTATAAAACAAGATGATAAGAATTTGACAATGGTTGTAATATTGCATATTGTTACCTTCAAGAGGGTTGTTTAGATTAACAGATATAGACATGTAAAATTGATCTAAACATGAGTATTAACTTTTCTTTTCCAGTAACTAATACAGTTATAGTATAGTCATTTTAGCTGTCATATTTATAAAAAAAAAATGTTCCAAAATCTACAATAACTACTCTGTAAGGGTAAGAAATTGTTCAAAGAGGAAAAGTAATTGGAATAAGGGAAAAGAGGAAAGAAGGAAGAGAAAAGGAAAAAAATCACTGTACTACTTTTGTAAAACTGCTGCTGGCACAATGGTGCATGCCTGTAATCTTAGCACTTGGGAGGTTGAGGCAGGAGGATCACTACAAATTCAAGACCAACCTGAGCAATGTAGTGAGTTGAAAGCTAACCTGAATCACATAGCAAGACCTTGTCTCAAAAACAAAACAAATCAAAACAAAACTTGCTGTCACATTGTATAATATATTGTTCATATTGTTACAGTGATGAATTCCTCTTAGAATTTAGGGCCAGACCCCACTCAACCAAATGACATTCTCTGTCTATCTGTCTGTCTATCTATCTTATCTATCTATCTATCTATCTATCTATCTATCTATCTATCTATCTGAGACAAGGTCTTGCTATGCAGTTCAGGCTGGCCTTGATCTTGCTTTGTAGCCCAGGTGAACTGGTCTTGAACTTGCAGTGATTTTCCTGTCTCAGTCTCCCAAGTGCTAGGATTACAGGGATGTGCCACCATGTCTGGTTTATATTTATTTTTGTTTTTTGCCTTTTACATGTTGAATATGGGTGAAAGACCTATACTTAAACTATATTAGGAAATTCACTTTAATTTTCCTCAGACAGCTTTTCGGAATGTGGGAAATGATAAATAATAGAGACAGTGTTGTTATAAATTACCACTTTGTACCCCAATTGACAAAATAGGTTAACAATTGGTAATCTTTATTGTGTCTATAGTATTTTGTTTCTTTGTTTTGCAGTGCTGAGGATTGTGTTTTTATGTATGTATGTATGTATGTATGTGTGTGTGTGATATATATATATATATATATATATATATATATATATATATATATAAAACTGTAGTTACTGGTGGTTAGAAAAGGAGAGGGAGGAAAGTTTTACTGTTTCTATATGTTTGACAGTCAACAGTTTTATCTGAAAGTAGGTTGACACAGAGACTTACCTGGATAAACTTGTAAAGCGGTTTTTAGGGTAAAAGACCTTGTTACATTGATTGTCTCATCAGAGGCTCAAGCTAAATGTATTAAAACACAAATATTTGTTTTTCTTTGATCTTTTTTATCCTTAAATCTTATCCATCATATATAAAGTAAAAAGAAGAGTTTAATGAACACTTGTGTCGTACCAGTTACCAGCTCATGGGCAGTCTTGTTTTAGTGGTGGTGAACCTAGGGCGAGCATGTTATTTGTTTTTCTTTTAAGACAAAGGATTTTAATGTATGAGTGTTTTTTAAAAAACTGAAACCTCAGTATTTAGGTTTAATTGCAGTGTTGGCACTTTGTGATAAGGGAATTTTGGATTGCAGTTTGGGCCCTTCTCTCTAAAAGGTTTGCCATCATTGGCCTAATCTATTCTCTCCTCCCTCCACTCTTTGGTTATTTATTTATTTGTTTGTTTATTTATTAGTATCAGGAATTGAAATCAGGACCTCATGCTTGCCAGGCAGGTGCTATGACACTGAGCGGTACCCCTGATCTTATCCCTTGATTATTTTGAAGCAAATTCCAGACATAATCTTACCTCTGTATTCTTAAGGATGTGTCTCTAAAATATAAAGATTTTTTTTTTGAGGAGGATAATGCCAGTGTGCCTCTTATTGTAATATATTTTTAAAAAATTTAAACATTAACTATAGTATAGAGACCCTCCTGTGTTAACCTCCTTAATGCTGGGATTATAGGCTTGTGCCACCATGCCTGGCACAATACATTAAGGCTTTTTAAAAAATTATTTTAGTTTATTAGCACATGTATGTATTCCTTGTGGGAAGTTGGTGCCTGTACATAAAACATCTTAGTTCTTTTGTTATCCTCTCTCTTTTCCCTCCTTCCCTCCTCTGTCCCTTTATCTCCTTTTTGGGTGGTACGTGTTTACAATATATAATGTTTACATTCCTTGTGTGGAGTTGGTTCAGGTACATAACATAATGAATACATTTTAAAGAATGAGTGAATGCGAGAATTCAGGTTTAGGCTGCTGTGACTTTTAAACTGCCAGTTTTAATGTTTTAAAAAAGTAATAACAAAGTCAAAGTGTTTAAAAATGGAAATTAGTGCTCTTCTATAACAAATAGCAACAATTCTGATTATAATAGCTATCAATTTTTAGTGTATTATTATTATTATTATTTTGGAGGCAGTGTCTCCCTACATAATTCAGGCTAACTTTGAACTCACTGTGGCCTAGACTGGCCTAGACTGGCCTCAAACTTGTGGTGAACCTCCTGCCTCAGCTTCCTGTGTGCTGGGATTACAGACACCTGGCACCATGCCTGGCTTAGTGGATTACTTTTTTTTAAAATTTTATTTAAAGAGAAAAAAAAGCAAAACAGGAAAAAGGATCGTAGTAATAAAGAATTTTAAAAAAACAAACACTAAGAAATCACTAGTTGATAAATTACGTACTGTCATCTTAGAAATAGTTGTTCAAGTTACAAAAGTGGCATTCAAACAGTGCGACTGCAAACAGTTCTGCTCAACAAATCCAACAAAAACTTAGTAATATATTCATCTATCTTACACACTTAAATATACATGCAGATATATCCTTTAGAGCACTTTCTTTTCCTCTCTTTTTTTTTTTACAATACCAATTACACAGTTTGGGTTTTATTACTCCTACAGTTTTTAGTACTTTTTATATAGTGTGATAGGATTGCTATTGATTTTTGAGTGTTGACTTTGTATCCAGCTACACTGCTGAATTTATTACCTCTAGTAGTCTTTTAATGGAGTTTTTTTGGGTCTTTTATGTAGAGTATCATGTCATCTGCAAATAGTGATAGTTTTATCTTCTTCCTTTCCTATCTCTATTACTTTTATTTCTCTCTCTTGTCTGATTTCCCTGGCTAGTATTTCCAGAATGATATTAGATAGGAGTGGTGATAGTGGACATCCTTGTCTTGTTCCTGATTTTAGGGTGAAAGCTTTCAGTTTTTGTCCATTTAGTATAATGTTAGTTGCTGGTTTGTTATAGATGGCCTTTATGAGATTGAGGTAGACACCATATATTCCGAGTGTCTGAAGGGTTTTTATCATGAACATGTAATGGACTTTATCAAAAGGTTTTTCTGCATATATTGAGATGATCATATGGTTTTTGTTTTTGGCTCTGTTGATGTGGTGTATTACATTTACTGATTTGCATATGTTGAACTATCTTTGCATTCCTGGAATGAGTCTCACTTGGTCATGATGTATAATCTTCTTGATGATTTGCTGCATTCTATTTGCCAGTTTTATTGAGAATCTTTGCATCAATGTTCACTAGTGAGACTGGCCTATAGTTCTTTTTGGTTGGGTCTTTCTCTGATTTTGGTATCAGAGTAATAATACTTGCCTCTAGGAATGATTTAGGGAGGATTGCTTCCTTTTCAATTTCATTTAAGAGTTTAAGGAGTATTGGCATCAAATCTTCTCTAAATTTCTTGTAGAATTCAGCCATGAATCCATCAGGACCTGGGCTTTTCTTTGTTGGTAAGTTTTTAATTACATTTTTAATTTCAATAGCTGATACTGGGTTATTTAAAATTGCTATATCTTCTTGGTTGAGCTTTGGTAGTTCATATGTTTCTAGAAATCTGTCCATTTCCTCTGTGTTTTCCACTCTATATTAGAGATTTTCAAGGTAAGTATTCATGATCTTTTGAATTTCCATGGGATCTGTAGTTAATTTCCTCCTTTTCAGTCCCCATTGCGTGAATTTGGGCTTTTTATTTTTTTTTTTTCTTTATGAGGTTAGCTAGAGGTCTGTCAACTTTGTTTATTCTCTCATAAAACCAGCTTTTTGACTCACTAATTCTTTGTATTTTTTTTTAGTTTCAATTGCTTGATTTCTGCTCTAATCTTTACAATTTCCTCTCTTCTATGAGCTTTGGGTTTAACTTGCTCTTCTTTTTCTAGAAGCTTGAGATGAAGCATTAGGTTGTTTATTTGTGTTCGTTCTGTTTTCTTGCTATGACAATTTATTGCTATATATTAAGACCGCTCTTAAGACCTCTTAAGAGCGCTTTCATCGCGTCCCACAGATTGTAGTATGTTGTTTCTGCATTTTTATTGAATTGTAGGTATTGCTTTATTCTTTAATTTCATCTGTAGCCCACTGGTTGTTCAGAAGGTTGTTACTTAAGTTCCATGTGTTTATGCAGGTTTTGCAATTTCTTTTGCCATTAATTTCCAATTTCAGTGCACTATGGTCAGATATCATGCTTGGGATAATTTCAATACCTTTGCATTTACTTAAGAATGTTTTATGGGATAATATATGGTCTATTTTGGAGAATGTCCCATGTGCAGCTGAGAAGAATGTGTATTCTCATGTGGTTGGGTGGAACACTGTGTAAACATCTACTAAGTCCACTTTCTTGCAGGTATGATTCAGTTCTGTTATTTCTTTGGTGACTTTTTGTCTAGTTGATCTATCCCTTTGTGACAGTGAGGTATTAAGGTCCCCTGTTATAATTGTGTTCTTGTGTATTTGGTTTTTTATGTCCATTGGTATTTGCCTTATACAGTTGGGTGCTCCTGTATTTGGTGCATATATATTTATAATTGTTAGTTCTTCCTCTTGCATTTTTCCACTAACAAGTATATAGTAACCTTTTTTTATCTCTTTTAATCATTTTAGGTTTGAAGTTCACGTTGTCTGCAAATAGAATAGTTACCCCTGCTTTTTTCTGGGTCCCTGTTGCATGGAATACTGTTTTCCATCCTTTGACTTTTAATCTGTGAGTTTCTTTTTGAGTCAGATGCATTTCTTGTATACAGCATATTGTGGGATCCTGTTTCTTGATCCATTCCGTCAACCGGTTTCTTTTGAGAGGTGAACTGAGTCCATTTACATTTATGGATATCACTGATATGTACTGGCTTGACTTTGCCATGTTGTGTTCCTATTGTTGGTTTCCTGCTTTTCTCCCTTGTTTAATTTCTTGTCCAGTCTGGTGGTTTCTTTCTGTTATTGTTCTGGAGATTGTGGTCATTTTTATCTCTGTCTAGCATGTCTTTCAGTACTCTTCCTAGGGTTGGTTTGGTGGACATGAATTTCTTCAGTTGTTCTTTGTCATGGAAGTATCTTGTTTCTCCATTAAATTTGAAAGACAGTTTTGCTGGGTACCTCAGTCTGGGTTGAAAGTTGTTTTCTTTTAGGGTCTGAAATACTTCACTCCAAGCTTTGTCTTAACCTGAAGGTTTGTGCTGAAAAATCTGCCATGATTCTAATAGGCTTTCCTTGATAGGTGAGTTGTGTCTTTTCTCTAACAGCTTTTATTATTCTGTTTTTATGCTGTATGTCTGGGATCTTAATTATTATATGACTGGGGTAGAAGTATGTTGGTTGTAACTGTTTGGCATTCTATATGCCTCACTTACCTGCATATCAGATGTTTGGGAAATTTTCTGCTATAACTTCTGTGAATATTTTAGTTATGTCATTTGCATTGACTCCTGCATCTTCACTGATGCCTATTAGTAGTCTTATATTGTTTCTCTTGGTGTCTTTTTGAAGCTGCTGGATTGTCATTTCATGCTGCTTTGTTATTTTTAAAAGTTCTATCCTTTCATGATTGCTAATTGCCATCCTATCCTCGGAAGGTCCGAAATTCTATCCTCAGCTTCATTTAAATGGTTTTACCAGCTTTCAGTAGAATTTTTGTTTGTTGGATGTCTCTTTGAGTCTGTTTCACGAATTCTGCTTGTTTTCTATTTGTTCATTCAAGGTTTCAGTTTCCCATGCTCCTGTACTTTTTTTTTTATCTATTTCTTCTCTAGCTGTGCTGAGCAACTCCTTTACTAAGGTTTTTATTTCTGTTTTTACATGAGAGATTACTTCTAATTTGATTTTCCTCTGTAGCCTCATGGAATTGTTTTTTAATTTCACTTACTATCTTTTCAGAGATTTCCAACATGTTATTTTTGAAGTCCTGTATTTCAGTGTCTCCTGTACTTGCTCCTGTGGACTAGATGTTTGAGATTGCATTTTGCTTTTTCATTTTGCCATTTTCCCCTTTCGGGTTAATATTTGGTTCTTCAATCCCACTAGTGTCAACTGTTGGTAGTATATATCTTGAGGTCCTACTGTAAGGTTGATGTTTGTCTAGTTGCTGGGTCCCACAATGAAGAGGTGGGCCAGTCACCTGAATTCCCCCCGCAGGGCCTGTTGGGTGAGTCCTATGTTCTTCCTAGGCTGACAAGCCTAGGAGTACTGATGGAAATCAACCCTTAGTTCCTACTGTTATTATGTCTTCAGGTTGTTCAGAGTCATCAGATCTCCCTGTTTATAGTGTTTGTCTTGGCTGAGATCCTACTGTGTCTCTGGGTGTCCCACAGCTCCCTTTATTTTCTCCAGGTTGGGGGAGGCCTTGTTGGCACCCTCCTCAACCTACCTTATATTCTTTGTGTGGAGGAGGGACTTACCCACTTACTTGCCAAGCTTACCTATGGCCTACTTCTGGCGGGGGCTTCTCTATTGCTTCTGTTTACCCTCTGAAGGTGGCAAACTCTATTCCTATTTTAGAGGCAAACTCACCTCACTGATGGAAGGAAGCCTGCTAAGTTCTTCTTACTGAGACTCCCCTGATACTGCATGGTTAATCCATTGCAGCCCAAGGTTCTGGGGGGAAGTGTGGGAGCCGAAGATCAACAGCAATACTAGGTACAGGAGGTTGGGGGGGCCTCCCCAATGGCAGTGGTGAGACTGTGGGGGTGTACATCATGGGTTGGAGTTCCTAAGCCCTGAGGTATGTGGCCGGAACTGCAGGACACAGGAGGGAGGGGCCTGGTTCTGGCCTGGCTCTGTGTGCGCCGCTGGCTGGAGTTCCTGGTCCCATGAGGTCGTCCACAGAAAAGGCGGGAGTCACAGGAAGGGCCTGGGTCTAGCCCAACCCCATGTGTGCGGCTGGCTGGAATTTCAGGGTACTGAGAGGTTGTCTGGGGGGATGGCAGGAGTCGCAGGAGGGGCCCGGGTCTAGCCCGGCCCTGTGAGCGCCGCTGGCTGAGTTCCTGGGTCCCACAAGGTCATCTGTGGGGATGGCATGAGTTGCAGGAGTGGATTACATTTTAATAAAAAGTATGGTTTACAAAATGAGAAGAAGCCCTATGTTAGTGGTGTTCTAGGCAAAATAAATGAAGGGAACCTTGGCTTTTGCTATGATGTGGATGCACCTGGAGGACATTATTCTGAGTGAATTAAGCTAGTCAGAGAGTAGAAAATAGAGTTGCCCTTTAATATCCTCCAGTGCTTGGTTCCAGGACACCTCCCCACAGCTCAAGAAGATATCAAAATCTGAAGATGCTCATGTCCCTTATAGGAAGTACACAGTGTAAATGCTGTGTAAATAGTTGTTGCACTGTATTGTTTCAGGAGTAATGAGAAGAAAAAGTTTATACATGTTAAACACAGGTTTTTTCCTAGATATTTTCTGTCTGAAGTTGATTGATTCCGTGGATGGGGAACTTAAAGGTACAGGAGGCCAGCTGTAATGTGGAATATGAAAGAGTCAAACTCAGAAAAGAAGAGTAGAGGATAAGGAGAATGGGTAGTGCAGAGATATTAGTGGTCAGAAACACAATTTTCAGTATAAGATGAACAAGTTATGGGTTGTACTTATCCTATTTGAAGTATATGAACTTTTTAATAATGCAGTGTTGTATATTTGGAATTTGCTGAGAGTTTATCTTAAGCATTCTCACTACACAGGTGATGGATATAGTAGTTAGCTTGATTGTAGCAGTAATTAATAATATATACTTATATTAAACTATCAGATATATTGTCAGTATTTAAAGTTTTTGTCAGTTATACCTTAGAAAAACCAGAGGTAGGAGAATATTGATCTGGCTATGACAAAGAACGTAGAATGCAGGGGACTAAGAGGTGATACAAATATCTGACTCTGCAGAAAAGAATTAATGAGAAAGTCTGTTTGCAAGGTTGGACCTCAGCTGGCTTCAGGGGGCTTGGATTTTGGAATGGAGTCTTCCATTGTCAGAACTAGTGAGAATCACTATCCTAATTTTTTTGTACAAACAATATACTTTTTACTGAACATCCTTTTTTTTCCCCACATGAAAATCTGAAATTTTGTACGGACTAAACAGAGTGCTTGAAAATCTGTCCCCAGTACAAACCTCGGGCATTGACTCTAATGTGATTCCGGGTATTCATTTCATGTGTGATTCTAATAGAATGGACTGTGAAAATGTCTTCTGGACTTCACTCAATGTACCTTTTCACTCTGCTGATTTAACTTGTGTCCTTTTGCTGTCATAAGTCATAGTTAGTAGTATGACTTTATATTGAGTTTTATAAGTTCTAGTGAATCATCAAACCTGAAAGTAGTCATGGAGACCCAACAAAACCAGGAAGACTTGCATTATGGTTCTAGGCAGAAAAGGTGGAAGTAGTCTGGTCCAGGTCGTTGGGACTGATGTGAGAGATATTTAAAAAGTGGAATTGACAGAACTTGGTGATTATTTTCATGTGGGAAGAAGAGACACAAACATATCAAGGACATCTACAAATTTCTCACTTTACCAACTGATTAAATGGAAATACCCATTTCCTGGGTGAGCAACATAATAGAATAAAAGGAATATTGAATCTGAAGAAAAATTATAGGAAGTTTTTATTTTTTACGTATCTATGTTTTTTGGTACCGGGAATTGAACTCCTCAGGACCTTGCGCTTGCCAGGCTGAGCTATATCCCTGGCCCTATATGAAGTTTAGAATCCTGAGTGCTTACTAACTTTCTGAAACTCAGTTGTCTAATTGAGACTGTTTTGAAGGTTGACTGAGACATTTGAGAAAATTTTTAAGTTATTTAAGTTATTAAGTGAATATACATGTTAACTATGGTCATAAAGCTATCATTTATTAAGTACTTAGTATGTTTCAGAGGATGCCAGCCACTTTATGTATCATTATTACTATTTTGTATTGATGTAGTTTTCATTAAATTCTGAACCTCAGTTAGTGACTGAAGTATTAGGATTTCTTTTTTTTAACTTTATAAGATTTATATCATTTTTTAAAAAGTTTTATTTTAAAGAGAATAAAACAAAAGAGGGCATTACAGAGCAGATCAGAACAGGACAACATAGGCAACACAGTAGTTTACATTAAGACAACTGGACATCAACAGTAGCTATCACAATATCTCTTACTCTGCTATAGTTGAGCATAGTTTCAAATACAATAATATCAAACATAACAAAATAGTATAAAGCCATGCAAAGAGTGAAAGAATTACAGGGCTTTCTGAACCAAATAACAGAAAATGTTTTATAAGTTTTGATAAGATCTTTCTCATAGTAGAGGTCAGTGATGTGTTAGTTAAACACAAACACCCAAACGTTGACATCCAATCAGTGAGGGGATTTGCCATGGTTTCGTGGTGGCTTCAGTTCTCCAGTCTTTTGAAATCACTCTGATAAGTGCTTCTAATTGCCATTTTGTGGACGTAAAGAAGAATTTTGCTTTCATAATTTCAGATCTATTGGGGAACACATACAACATTTTAATTTCAATTTATTAACTGTTTAAGTATTGAACAAAAACAAATTACACATGCAAAGAAAGACGTATGTTTGTGAAATTATCTTGTATACAATACATCTATATTCCAAGGAAATAACGATGTTCCCTTTCTGTTGTAGAACACTTTACTTGCATTGTGAAGGTGCTTTTCACCCTGCTGTACACACAGGCTCTTGCAGCACTTTCAGTGAAATGCAGTGAGGAAGACAGGTCAGCCTGGAAACACATGGGAGCTCTTAAAAAGGTTAGTCTCTTTTTTGAGTTTGTCACTGAGTAGTTGGAGAACTCATTTAAATTAAGGATATTAATGAATAAGATGTTTACAGGATAAAATGAGTTAATGATATTTTTAATTGGAAATTAAGTACCTGCAGGCTAAAAATATAAAAACTTAGATATGTTTCCTTGTACAATCAGCCCTTCTGCATCTGTCTCTAAAGATTTGACATTTATCTCTAGATTTGGGCAATTTGTTTCCACTGTGAGCCTTATATTTTAAGAAGTTGTAAAAATTGTGCCATTTCAGTGAACATGGTGATAAGATGTCTAGAGGCTTACCTATTTTAGTTATCAGTCATTATTTTTCTTTTTTCTCTATCCCCAATCACCATCCAAAGGTGGCTTTGTGACTCGTGACTTTTGGCAGGGGATGCTTACTGGGGATTGAACCAAGGGCCTTGTGCATGCTGGGCAGACACTGGTAACATTAAGCGCTCACCAGTTGTACATTTAAAAATTCTAGCTGTTTCTTAATTCTGCCTCTCTTAAGTGATCCTTTTTCATATTAGAATACACATAGGCAGACAGACACACATACACAGTATTACTGAATAATTCAATGAATGTCTAAATTATTAAAAATATTTACTACAGTAATGACAGATTGCCATTAATCCCCCTTAACATCCTCCCCCTCACTCTGAACATCCTTACTCTATTTTTATTGCCACTTTCTTTATCTTTCATTGTGCTGTCAACAGCTGCCTCAAGTGCCCTGAATGGATTCGGTGTTTACCTTTCATGGTCATTTTGACTGTGTGGAAGAGCCATGAGTCACACTGTGCCAGATCCAATAAATAAAGTAGACAAAGACACACCAAGATACTTTAATAAGCTGCCTTTGTTGAATAGCACTTACACCAGCAATACTGTGTGTTTTATCTCATCTCAGAAAGACACTCATGAAACAGCTTTGAGAACTGCTTTCAGAAAGTGGCCAGAATGATGGGATAAATTTGTTTGAAGTGAAGGGGAGTATTTTGAGAGAGTTAATGCCATTGTATTATTTGACTAATATTTTTAAAAAATGTAAACATTAACCATATATTTTGATCACTGCTGTGTATGTGTGTAAATTCTTAGCAAATTTGAAGGAATTTTCTTTAGATTATATAAACAACTTAGAAAAATTGTGCCAATTTAGTTAAATTAAATATTTTTAATGATGGGTACAAAGAAATACTCTGGGATCAAAGAAATGACTGGAATAGCTGGTTTGAGTTAGGGTTGAATAAAAAAAAGTTACTTAGGTATTTTTTGACAAGTTGGTAGGAAAAATAATAAGTAAAGGGTGAATTAGATCTTTTGATGTTTTCAGAGTCTGTAAAAGTTATGTAAAGAGTTTTTGTTAAAATGATACTTACTTGTATCAAAGCAAAAAGAACCCTATCTTCAATTACTTTTTTCCCTTATTCTCAGCTAATTCTTGGATGATTTTGCCTTCTTTGGTTATCTTTATTTTTTCTGACTGTTTCCTACTCTCATATTTGTATTATTAATACTCAAATAGAATTCTAATCAGGTATATTAGATTTTTTATCATGTCATTGTTTAAATATTTCCTTAGTACACTGTCTGATTATGAAAAATTACTTAAAACTTGCTGATATAATTTGAATTTAAATATATTTACTTAAGAATTTGCTAAAATGAGAATTTAATGATAGAATTAAACAACTTTAAGTCTGTGATGGAAGGAACATGTTGTAATTTAATTTAGGTAATCTTTATGTCGGCTTTTCTCATTCAAAATTGGTAGCTGCTTTTAAAAATACTTAGTAGAATACTGTGAGCCATGTTATCAGAACATAAATTAGAATTATAAATAGCTATATAGATTACTTTAGTGAATACAAACAAAAAATTACAGTGGTTGGTTTACCATGTTATTAGCTTTTTCTATATTTAGATACATAACAATAAATAATATCCATGAGTATATTTTGATTACTGAAATATATCATTGTTTCTTCTTTAAGTGTTTAGATTTTGCACAATTCATTTCTCTTTTTCCTTTCATTTTCTTTGTTTAGTTCTTTACTTTTTAAAGTAAAGAACTTCTTTTCTACTTGTAAGCTTGTGTGCCTGTTGTATTTCATTTAGCATTATGGTCTCAGGTACAATCATTTTCTACAAATGACTCAAGTTTATCTTTCTTTATGGCAGAGTAGTACTCCATTGTATACATGCATTTGCTTTGTCTATTTTCTTGCTGGTGGACATAGAGACCAAGAAGCACTATAATTTAGACAGAGCTTTCTGTTTAACATAAACCCTCTCATATCTCAATTCTCAATCCTTTTGTTTATTTAACCCAGTTACTTGTGCTACCTTTCCCTTGGGAGTCTTCTGATATTGATTCTAGATCTTTTATCCATATTCCATATCCTTTTGTCTTAGGCTTTATGAGACTACTCTTTCATTTATCCATAAATTGCCTATGTAATGTATGGTCTCTTAAGAGTTCTATGTGTGAAGTCACCCCTTAACCCCTACCCAATACTGCTTTGGTGAGAAGAGTTCTCAAAATAAACCAAGGATCATAATTATATTGGACTTTCTGATTTGATACAGAATTTTCCATGTGTGCAGTAAATGCTTAAAATATACTTGATAATGGATTAAAAGCTAATTATCACTCAGTAACTTACATAGGTGATCTGAACACAAAGTCATATTTTTTGAAATACTTTCCTATTGCTATATTCTATAAATATTTAGCTCAAAAGAGTATCTTAGGGCATATATATATATATATATATATATATATATATATATAGGCACTGGAAATCAAACTCAGTACCTTGCCGCTTGCCACTTGCCAGGCAGGCACTGTGCTACTGAGTTACATACCTGGCCCTGAATACCCTAAATTTAGAACACTTTTAGAATAGATTGTATATTTAGAGAGTCTTAAATATATATCATTGATTAATAGGTAGTAAATACATGCTTATATTTTCTTTCTTTTTTTACATTTTGAGTTTAACTGAATTTTACTTTAGTAATTTGATTAAACCAAGGTTTTAAAGATACAGTATATTGCTGGGTTTTTAAAGTTTTGTTCTGTTTTTGTCTTTTTTGAGGCAAGGTTTCCCTTTGCATTTCAGGTTGGCCTTGAATTCAGTTTGTAGCCCAGACTGGCTTCAAATTCACAGCAATCCCCATACCACAGACTCCTGAGTACTGGGGTTACAGGTGTGTGTCACTACGCCTGGCCATGTTACTGTTTTTATCTTCTTGTCCAGGGTATTGATTCTTATCCAGTACGTATAACTTACAGGACTCCATATTTAGCAAGTGATCATTCTGTCGATTAAGTAGACAAGGATGAACTGAGTTACATGGTTTAAGGAGAGCGGTAGCAATGGTCAGGGATATTTTTGTAGTTTAGAGTCAGGGCACAATACCACCGCCATGTGAATATAGCAGAAAGCAGAGGAGTAACTTAAAATTACACAAACAGTAATTTATCAAAAAGAACATATCCAAGCAAGTCCCTAAGTCAAAAGCTTTAATGTTATCAAAATAAATTCCATCCATTAGCTGGCAGGCTTTTATTGCTCAGAGTTTTGTTATGAAGAGGAATAGTTTGTTATGAAGAGGAAAGCCTAGTTTTTTACATTTGGGAATTTATAGTCAGATTAAAAAGAATACAATAACATGATGAAACAATGAGGAAGTGTAGAAATATCAACTATCATCAGATAGCAAATTCTGTGGTCCAGATTATCAGTGTCATAAAAGTTCAGGATAAAGTTGTATTCCGTGGTGTTTACTCGATTCTTTTATATATATATCCCATATATATACACACACACATATATATATACACACATATATGTATACAATTTTATATATATATATATATGTTAAACTGGGCATGGTGGCAAATGCATGTAATCCCTGCACTTGGAGCTGAGGCAGGAGGATTGCTGTAAGTTCAAGGCTAACCTGGGCTACATAGTGAGGTCAGGGTCAGCCTGAATTATAAGACAAGATCCTGTCTCAAAATATATATATATATAATTTAGTAAATAACATAGCAAAATTATCACTTTATTCCATTTTTCTATAATTTGCATATTATACTGTAGTATTTCAGTGAATGTCAAAAGAGGTGAATTTCTTTATGTGTAAAGATTTTATTGAAATAAATGGAAATAGTCACTAAGCTTGTGTTTCAGACCATAATTTAATTATCTGTGTATTCCTTAACCTATATATTGTCCTATTTTGCTTTTATCGTAAATTGTTTCAACAAATCCTCTTTCAAGGAATTTGAAGAAAGTTGTCAAGTATAAAACATTTGTGAGGGCCAGAGATTTAGCTTGGTGGCACAAGCACCTCCCTGGCAAGTGTGAGGTTGTGAGTTTGATTGCCAATACCAAAAAAAACCCCCAAACCAAAAAAACAACAAAAAACCACACATTTGTGATCCAAATAGATTTTCTTCTGTTATATGTATATATAATTTGCACTACTGTAAAAATACATACATACTTTTTAGATCACATTGTAAACATTTTCCATGTAGTTCTAATTTGTTGTATTCAGTGCCTATGAAAAATATTTTTTTCCCAATATTTAATGATATTTTATTTTAGTTTTTTTGAAGAGTAGGATATATTTATTGAGAGAAAGCTTCTGCCTGAAGAGAGACAGAATGGGTCCCGAATGGGTTGCCCTGAAAAATATTCTGTTGAGTCCATATTCTATAATTTAGGTGGCTGCCTCATTTTTGTTAGTCTTTTCAAATTTTTTTGTAATTATCATGTTACAATGAATGTCTTGTGCCTATGGCTTTTTAAAAAGTATTTCATTAGGTTGAATTAAAGACATGATTTATTTGTATTCATTTGCTTATACATTCTGTAGTTTATATGGTGTTTTAAAGACCTGTGTACTAGCATTGACAATCTATACAATTTCATTGTGAATCCAGAGTTGTATACTTTTACCAAGATTTCCAAGAATTCAGACTGACATGCTTGACATAATCTGTTAACCACTTACTCATATAAAACTATTATTTCCAATATAAACTGTTCCATAATTTTCAATGGTCCATCTGACTAATATTCTAATTTTTTTCCAGAATACATGTGATGCTGAAAAGACTTATGAAGTGTTATTGAGCTTTGTCATAAGTGAACTATCTAAAGGAAAGTTATACCATGAAGAAGGGACTCAAGAGTGTATAATGGTATGCTTTTAATCAGATGCAATGATTTTTGAGCAAAAATAAAGATTTTTATTGCCATTATGAGTGTGATTTTAAAGCTACATCTATTATAGAGTGAACCATTCAAATTTTCTTTTTTAACTGTAGGTTAGTCCTATTGCTTGGTCACCTGAATCCATGGAAAAATACTTACAAGACTTCTGCTTACCTTTCCTTAGAATCACCAGCCTTCTTCAGCACCACCTTTTTGGGGAAGATTTACCTAGTTGCCAGGTATAATTTGGGGTACAAATTAGGAAGTCTTTACAATAAGCTAATTTTTAAAATTATTGATACATTGTATAATACTTATGTTGATATATATAACTGTCAGGTTAATCTACCTCAAAGGAATAAATACTTAGAACATTTACTATTTTTGTGATGGTTGGTATTCACTCATTTTTATGACAGTATTACCAGTGTTGAATATTGAGCAGTTTTGGATTAGATCAGTGATAATTCTTTACTAATATTTGAATAGGTTCATAATATTCAGTATAATGAGGTTATTATTACTAACATTATTCACTTTTAATGTCCTTTTAAATATTTTGTTATTTAGAAAACTGATTGTTGAGGGTGTGACAGCATGTTTGTGTTTTTTTTTTTAATAGCAGTAAAATATTTGGGTGTAACTAATTGTGTTAAAACTTGGATGAATGAATGATTACTGGTTTAATCTATTTCACAGAACTCTGAGTAAGCCAGAAAGTAACATGGTAGGAAACCAGAAGATAAGCATTTTGGAATATGAGCCTGATGTTGTATCCATTCAGTTCTAGGGAATTTGTTGTAAGAATTATGACATTTACCATACTTAACGGCCTTTGAAGCTTGAGGCATATCAGAATTAAACAATTTTTATCTCTTTTGTCCTAACCAACCATTGCATTATATAGTTGAATTCTTTGGTTTTATCAAGTACTTCAAGATAAACTCTGTATCTGTCACCAAAACATTCTCTTAAGACCTTTAACGTGTTGAACAAATATTTATCTGTTAGATATTTCGTTTCACAGTTTTTAAAAATTTTAACTTTCAGAAAGTGTATTTCCTTCAGGCTGATATGCATCCTTAAGCATGAAAATTACTCAATTGAAATAAACTTTTTTCTTTATAAACTTTATTTTCTTTCCATTTAAAGAGCATTGGTTGTAGTTCTTTTTATTCTTGCTTGTTATTTATTTTTATTAGCGTGTGCTTTTTTCCTATAAATTGAAAAGTATGCCGAGGCAGAAGCTCATGAACTGGATGTTCCTGCTTTGTGATGCCTGCTTTGGAGTACCAAGGAGGCAATGCACTGAACTGGGTGCATGAAAATAGTGTGAGACAGAGGGAGAATTAAAGAGAGATTAAAATTAAGTTAAATGTGTCTATGTTTAAATGTGAGGGAGTTAGGACCACTGAAAGAGTTTGGACAAAAATGTGATTCACATTTTATTTCAAGATGAAACTTCATTGTAGTCTAAGATTGCCGGAGTGAGGATTGGAGGGACTGGCTACAAAAAGACCATTTGGAAAACGACATACAAGGAATAGAAAAGGATAGGAAATGATTTAAGATTTCAGAGATAGAATAGTCAGGGTCTGGAATGGACTCTTTTTTGTATATTCAAATTGAGGGGCTAGTTGGATCATTTAAGAGGATCTACTCAACTAAAGCGAAAAAAGTAAGGCTTCTGATAGGAGTTTGTTGTCTAGCTATTTAGATTCCTGTCATGTATAATTTTACTGTGTACATGAGTGCATACGTGTGCATTCACTTGCTGTTAATCCTTTGTTCGTTTTAGCGTTTTGTTTGTATTAAAGGATAAGTAAATGCATTGTTGTACATACTTAAACTTCTGAGGATTTGACAATTTCTTTTGTATGTCATTTTATTTACAGTATTTTGTTTCATCCATCCATATCTTACACTGTTATCTAAAATATTTTATTCTTTTGTTCCTTTAGATTTTAATTGCAAATCTATTCATTCAGCTTTGTATTTAAATTAATTTAAACTTCATAGCAATTATGTTAAATTATCCTAATTCTACAGTCAAGGAAGCAGGCTCAGAAAAATAAAGAGTCTTACTCAAGATTCACATCTACTATGTTAAGCAGATATATTTAGTCTAGATTCTGAAGGTGTACCATATATGGGTTATGCTATTGCTTGCAGAACACTTTTTGAGAAATACAGGTCATTTTCTATTATAAACTACTACAATACTGTATTTGTATTCCCTTTGATCTCAGTATATCCTTAGTTGTGTACTAAAGATAGTTTTTTACAGTGTAATAATATGATGTTTGATTTACCGGTAGGTGAATGTGCATACTGGTGTGTCAAAAAATGAAAACATCTCAAATGCTCATCAGTGAGAAATGGGTTAAATCAATTCTGGTTTATCCATACAGTGGAATACCCTGCAGAAAAGATAGGAAGTTTTCTGTATGTTGATATAAAAAAGTCAAAATGTATTAAATAACTAAAGGAAAAATATAGTTAAATTATATACAGGTAGAGGAAAAATAATGATATTAGTATTTGCTATTTTATGTATAAGACACATATAATAAAATATGTATAAGAAACATTAATTTTGGCCAGTTCTTAGGAGTTAGGGTAATGAGCTTGAAATTTGGATAGAAGAAAAAGTTGGTGGAGAGATTTTGTTTAATAATTATCTTTTTATAGCTCTTGGTTTGTAAATATTGTGGATTTATTATGACTGAATTTATAGAAAACAGAAAGGTTGTTTTGAATAGGTGATGGATTCATGTTTTTCAAAACCCAAAAAATACAAAAAGATATTCTGTGAAAAAAAAATCTCCTTTGACCTATTTCCCTAACCATTGAATTGGTGTCAGTTTCCTCTGTGTTACTCCAGAGAGACTTTATGTATACAAACAAATACATGTGGGTAAGGGGTCTTTTTTTTTCTTTTAACCCTTTTAATACCCTCTGTTCTACTGTTGCATTTTCCCCTCATATTTGGAAATCATTTCATATTTAATATAAAGACCTTCCTAATTAGAAGTTCCATATATTTCAATATATAATATACTAAGACATATTTAATCAGTACTCTTAATAAACATTTGAGTTATTTCTGATCCTTTATTATTTACATGTATTCAGTTGTATTTGTTGGATCAGTTCTTCGAAGTGATTTTCTGTGTCAGTAGTTACATCTATTTGTAGTTTTTGTTTTATTTTCTTTTTTGAGACAAGATCTCACTATGTAGTTTAGTCTGGCCTTGAACTCTCAACAGTCCTTCCACCTGACCCTACTTAAATGACAGGTATGCACCACCACACTTGGCTTATTTGTAGTTTTGATGGTGCCAAAGAGCCCTTCATTGAAGTTGTACTAATTTATATTAACAGCAGTAATAAATGAGGGTTTCTCTATGTGAGGGCCTTCTTAGTGTGTTGTCACACTGGTCTTTGCCTTTAGATCATTTGTCTAAATAAAATATATACTATATTTTTGAGTAGTTTTAATTTGCATTTTCCATTTTTAGAATCATGTGCATTTTATTTACTATGACCCCTCTGCTACATAATGTTTCTTCAGAAAATAATTAGAAAAACAAATTAGTATTTGATCTTGTGAGGTTTTTTATTTGTTTGTTTGTTTAGAATAATCTCTGTTGAATACTTTGTCCAAGTTAAATGATAAGGAAAAACGCAAACTTCTTTATAAATTTTTCCTGAGTGAGCGTTCTCTCATTTTAATGATCCACACTTGGACTAACATATACTTCATGTGAAAGGCCAAGTAATCCTATGAAGTATACTGTGAATCTGCCCCCAAGTTATGTAACCCTTGGTTAATTTTTATTAGTTGTGGGATTTCCCATCAAAAAAGATGGAAAAATACTGCTTTTCTACTGTTAGTAGTTCTCACCTTCCCGAGTTAGTTTTGTGCCTTACATTTGAAAATAAATGCCCTCTCTCAAGAGAGCAGGAAGGTTTTATTGTAAATATATTTGCACAAAACAACAGATGACAGACTTGAAAAAAGAAAGTCAATCTACAATTGTATTTGGAAACTTCAGTGTACTTAGCAATCAATAATTAGCAGATGGAAAAACATGGAAAGGGATAAAGAAGGTCTGAACACTGTCAATAATTATATAATTTGCTTCTCCAGCAAGTAGCAGAATTCATATTTTTATATGTATACATGGAGCTGTTCACTAGACTATATCGTGTGCCATCAAGAAAATGGATATCAGTAAGTTTTTAAAAAGCGAATCATAAAACAGGTTTTCTTAACCACACAAAATTAGAAATTAGTAGTGAAAAGATAGAAAATGCCCAAATGTGCAATGAAGAACATATTTTTAAGTAACTTACAAATAAAATCAGAAACCACAAGGTAATTACAAAATATCTTTGAAAATGAAAGTATAGTGTAGAGAAATGAAAGATGCAGCTAAGCCAGTTTTTAAAGATTTATAACTTCAAAGGCTTATATTTTATAAAAAAAACTAAACCAGTTTATTTGTGTTTCCAACCTTTAGACTTGTAGAGTAAATTAGACACAGAAAGTATTATCGAAGAAATGTAATTTCTCCTCAGCCTGGTAAGTTGGAACAGACACCTGTATCAAAAGGCAGAATAGCAAGAGAAAAACAAGTTTTAAAATATGTGCAGTGAACATCACATTGGAAAAACCTCAGTGACAGTAACTCAAAGCCATAGCTTAAAACTGGCTTATAAAATATCCTCAACAAAGATCAGTAAATTTTAGGAAAGTGAAAAGACAAAGGAAAGTAGTTTTAGACTTTTAGAGAAGTAGGAAATTGTAGGAAAGTAAATATAAGGGAGTAAACTAGTGAAACAAGGTTTGTTTGTAGATCCTTCTGGAGCCACAAATGAGCTGAGAAGAGTTATCTCTAGTAAAGAGAGCTTAACCTCTAGTTGTCTTAAAGTGGAAGCAGGATAGGATACAAAGACCACTTCCTCAGTGTGCTGCTTCTTTAGCTCAAAAACATTTATGTCTAAGAGGCATATCTTGGATATATTCTAATTTCCTTCACAAGTTTAAAAAAATGGAAATCATAACCAGAGGAGAAATCAGTGAAGTTGGAATGGAGAAACAGTAAAGAGAAGAATGAATCCAAAATCTGGTTCTTTGCAAAGACCAATAAAACAGATAAATCTAGATGACAGGAGCTCAGCTGAGCTGCGAGAAAATTGAGCTGCCGTGTGTCAGCATAGTCAGTTAAAGCAGCAAAACAGCAATTAATTCTTTATAATCTGTGATGCTATACGCAAGAGGCTGACCCTGGAGCAAATGCTACCTGCCCCCATGGAATGCTGCACTGGTCAGGTGTGAGTTGAATCCATGCGGATCTGGAGGTCATTTCACTGTTAAGAGAGCCTGGAAGGAAAGGCTCTGGTGGTTTTATGACTGATGGGGGTGAGCTGAAAGGAGGAAAGACAGATACTGAAAAGCACAGGGGTGCTAAGTCAGAGTGGGAGAAAATCTCTCAGCAGTTTCTGTCTCTCGTGCCTCCTTGAAGGTGTTCTCAGCAGAGGTACCTGAAAAGACTATTATCCAAGGCTTTAGATGACAAATTAAGACAGAATGTGCTGGGGCTAGAAATGTACACGTGTGAAAGAGTGTAACCAGTCAAGGTGACCTGAGACCTTAACTGCACTTCCCTTCAGAGACTGCAGTGCTTTGGTTGTGCAGTGTTTGGTATCAGGAGGGCAGTTTCCCCACCGTGAGACCTGTCAGGAAAAGTCTCTGTAACTGCCTGTGGTTAGGCCTGAAAAACCACACACTGTTTTTTAATTAAGAACTAACCTCACTAGATTGATAGGTTGATAGGGAAAAAAAGAAAGGACAAATTACCAAAATCAGGAATGAAGGAGAAGACATCCATGTAGACTTGTAAGAGAATATTGTGAATTGCATTTAATAATTTAGATAAAATAGGCAAATTTTTTGAAAGATAGAAATTACTAAAACTGAGTCAACAAATAATATAAATACATCTATATTTAGTAAAAACACTAATTTAGCTATTCAGTTTACATAATTATCCTTTCCAAAAAAGTCATCAACTGTATATCAACAAAGATAACATGGTGAATTCTGTGAAACATTTAAGAAATCTTACCAGGGCCGTGCAAACTCTTTGTAAAATAGAGGAAGAAGGAACTCTTCTGATCTCATTTGGTAAGGCCAGTTTTATTCTTTTAGGCAAACCAAGCATCACAAGAAAACTGTATATCTCCATAAACATAAATGCAAAAGGCCTTAATATAGGTAGTATTAGTAATAGAATAATATCCCACAGCTAAATGGATCCCCCCAGCTTTATAAGGTATGTGACAAAAATTATATATTATTTATAGGATATTTTGATATATAGACTTGTAAAATAGTTACTACCAACAAGCTGATACATACATCTTACATTATCTTTTTTTCTTTCTGGTGAGAACATTTAAGATCTACTGTCCGAGCAAATTTCAAGTGTTCAATGTAGTGTTAAAGATACACACTATAATTAGCTGTCCAGAACTCATCTTATACCTGGAAGTTCATACACTTTGACCAATGCCTCCCCATTTCCCCTGCTCAGCCTTTGGCAGTCATCATTTACTCTGCTTCTGAGTTTGATTTTTTGAGATTCTGTTTATAGGTGTGGTTATACAATATTTGTGCCTCTGTGACTTCTTTGACTTAGAAAATGTCCTTCATGTCAAATGATAGGATTTCTGTTCCTCTGTGTGTAATTACTTTCATTCATTCATCACTGGAGTCCTAGGTTGATTCCATATTTTGGCTTTTGTGACAAGCATTGCAATAAATACAGGCATGACCAAATGGGTTTATTCTAGGAATTACCCAATCGACATAACAAAAATCAATCAATTTCATATACGGATATTAATAGAATAAATGGAAAAAAGTATAATCTCAGAAGTCAAAAGAAAAAGCATTTGACAAAAGTCTAACACCCTTTCCAAGGGAAAAATAACAAGAAGCAGCCTTCACAAAACCAGGACTAAAGGAATTTTCCCAAAGTAATAAAGGGTATCTGTAAAAAACCTACAGCTAATACCAATCATACTGAACTGTGAAAGATGGGAAACAAGATTAGGAATATGACTAGGTTATCTGCTCTTACAACCCTTTTTTAGCACTCTGCTAGGCTCCCTAGCAAGACAGACAAGAAAAATAAACATCCAAGCTGGAAAGGCAGAGGTAAAATAGTCTCTGCTCACAGATTAGGTGCTATTATGTGTAAAATATTATAAAGAATCTCAAAAAATTAGAACTAATAAACATTCAACAAGGATATAAGATAAATATATTTAAAACTTAATTGTATTTCTGAGCATTAACAGTGAGCAATCAGAAAGTGGAATTAAGAATTTCACTTACAATAAAGGATATGAAAATATTCTGAAATTGGACTACAGCAATGCTGCCATATTTTATAAATACACTAAAACTGAATTATATATTTTCAAAGGGTGATTTTTTTTGATACATGAATCATATCTCAAAAATAATTATGTGTAGCAGAGACTTGTCTCCACATATATCAGAAGCAAACATGTTTAACATGTTAATAGGAAAGCAAAAATAAATACAAAATGGGCTATAAGTATATTTGTTGAAAGAATATATATGAATGGGCAAGAAGTAGACGAAGGGTGCTCAACATACTGTTCATACGAGAGGTACAGATTAGTATAAGTGAGAATATCAAATGTTGGAGAGGAGTTGAAGTACTAGAAGTCTCATTCCTTACTGGTAGGAATGCAAAATTGTGTGGGCAGTTGGACAATTACAGTTTCTTTTAAAAATTAAGCATGTACTTAATTCAGCTAAAAAATTCTCACAATATCAAATGAAATGAAAACATTCATCCACATAAAGATTTTCAAGAAATGTTCATAGCAACCAATTTGTAATAGTAAAATACTAGCCCAGAATCCATGAATGCATGAATAAATACTAGCAAGATAAGAAAAATAAACATCCCAATATAGTTGGTATAGTTGTGCAGCAGAATGCTATTAAGCAATGAAATGGACCAGGACATTGATATATGCAATGACATGAAGGAACCTCAAGTATTCCTCAAAAATGCCAAGAACAGGAGGCTATATACTATATGATTCCACTTACATGAAGAATATTTTAAAATTCTTCTTGGTGCAATTTAGATATACGTAATGATTGCATTCATTATAATGATCTTGTGCCTGTACATGGTGTATCTTGATTTCTCTTTTATTTTCCCCATCTCCTCCTTTCAACCCTTCTCCCCCTCCTTATTTACAAAGTTTTGTTTCCATTTTATTCTTAATATTTTTTTCTTCTTTCCTCTCCCCCATCCCTAGTTACCCTTTGTTTTGAATAATTTCTTCTATTTCACAATACCTTTTATATGCTTTCTTATTTACATTTTCAGTATTTCACACGAGGGAAACAATGGAATATTCATGTGTGCCTGATTTATTTCATTTAAGAGTATGGTCTCAGGTGCATCTGTTTACCTAGAAATGTCTCGAGTTTGGCCTTTTTATGGCCAAGTAGTGCTCCATTATGTTAAAAAATCCACATCTTTTCTATCCATTACTCAGTTGATGGCCTTTGGGTTGTTTCCAAGATTTAAGTATTACAAAGTATACTGCTGTGAACCTGGGTGTGCATGTCTTGCTGTGGTATGATGTTTAGGAAGATACCTGGAAGGGGAATAGCAGGTCAGATGGGCTGTCTAACCCTAGTTATGAGGAAGCTCCTCACTGATATCCACAGTGGTCACACCAGAATTGTTACACAGATTTAATGCTATCCCTATCAGAATACCATTAGCACACTTTACAGAACTAAAGAGAACACCCCTGAATTTCATTTGGAGCCAGAAGAGACCTAGAATAGCAAAAACAATTCTAGGCAACAAAGGCAAGATGGGGCATCACAATCCTTGACTTAAAATTATACTACCACTGTGTTAAAAGCAGCATGGTACTTGCAGAAAACAAAAAAACACCAAACCAAAACCAAAACAAACAAACAAAAAACAGACCTGAGGATCAGTGGAACAGATTAGAAGATGCAGAAACAACTCCAAACACAGTCACCTTACCTTTTACAAAGGGGCCAAGTATATGAAGAATTTTTGAAAGCAAAAATGGCAGCAGTCCAGGAGTAAGTACCAAGATTGACTGCATTGGAGCATGAGTGAATTTTTTGAGTAATGGAATTGGTCTAAAATTTTACTATAGTGTTGGGTTATGTATATCAAAATTCATCAAACTATACTAAAAATGGGTGAACTTTATGGTAGTAAATTATACCTCAGGAAAGTGGTTTTTAAAATATGCCTTCCACATACAAGTGATTTGTAGCTTTATTTCTGAAGTTCTAGAAGTTAACATCTTTTTTTTAGCTTGCATATCATTTTTCTCTTATTTTCTGCGGCATATTTTACAACTTTTACTTAATATGCAAAATTAGTTCAGTTTGCAAATGTTTGTTAGATACCTACTATGTAACAAGCACTGGAGGGCACTATCCCTACTTTCAGGGAACTCAGTCTTACAGGGAAGGGCAGTTTATTTTTAGTTACTAATAGAAAACATAAATGTAAGAATATAAGGATTTAAAGTTATAGAAAGATTGATTTTAATTTGAATAGAACTGGGTGATTTGAGATCTCATTAAATGAGGTCAAGGAAAGCTTTCCAGCTGGGGAACTATCATTTGGAGGATGATAGGAACTGATCCAGGGGACTATATATCTCCAGCATAGTCTTTGATTAAATCAAGAAGGATTGGAGAATACATTTGTTTGTAAGACTAACCGATTTCTTTAAAAATCAACTTTCAGGGTAAAAGTCCTTAGATCGCTGATTCCTCTTTTTTTTTTTTTTTAAATTTTTTATTAGTGAGTGGAACTTCAGATTGCCTGGCTCTCAGATCTCTCAGTTTAAAAAAAACAAAACCCACAACTCTACCGCCTTTTTAAAAAACTTAGTATGTTTTATACTCATTTAGGGTCCAGGTACATTATTTACTGCCTCTTGTGAATTCCTTGTTTTTATTATTGGTATTTATCCACAACCTATTCTTTTTTTAAACAAAAATAGCTTTATCTTGACCCCAGATTAACTGGCTTTCATAGAATAGCTGGCTTGTATAGACTAGTGATCACTAGTGACAACTCTATTTTAAAAATAAATGTAGAGGGCCAGGGATATAGCTCAGTGGCACAAGCACCTGCCTGACAAGGGTGAGATCCTGAGTTTGATTCCTGGTACAAAAACAAAAACAAAACAAAGAAAACCCAAACAAACAAACAAAACCCCCCAAAAACAGAAAACTGAGAGTAGAAAAGAAACAGATGCTATGACACAGAGGAGTTAAATTTCAAAGAAAAATATTTTGGTTGTAGTTGGATATTTAAAGGAGGAATCTTTTTTCTTTCACTCCTACTCCCTTTATTTCATTCCAGTTGACCAATTAAAGTTTTCTTACTGCTTCTAAAGTAATTGATGAGGATGACACTGAAAATATCTATAGTAGAAAATGTTCTTGATGAAGTATCATGAGAGTTTTCTATTTCCTGTCTAAAAGGAAGAAGAAGAATTTTCAGTTCTTGCCAGCTGCCTGGGACTTCTGCCAACATTTTACCAAACAGAACATCCATTCATCAGTGCCTCCTGTCTGGATTGGCCTGTTCCAGCATTTGATATTATAACTCAGTGGTGTTTTGAGATAAAATCATTTACTGAAAGACATGCAGAACAGGGAAAGGTATGTAAAAAGAATAGCACTCATTTGCCAAAGTGAAGGTACGCTAATAGGTAAGAGAATAATGAAGACTTTTAGATTTCATGTCATTTGTTCTTGGTAGCGTTTATTAAACTGATTAAATTAAAAAATGGGTTTGCTCATATAAAATTTACTTGAGTATAAAGCAGAAATATTTCAGTTAACAAAGGTAAGGTATTGCTACTTCTAGTTTGCTTTAGGTCAGCATATTTTTATGGAATTCCTTAAATAATCATGATATTAGCCTTGGAAGATACAAAAGAATTATAAGGTAAGCTAGGGACTTCTATTCTTACTTGAAAGAAAACTGTCTCACATTTGAAAATAAAAGATTTGGGCTAGCAAATCTAAAAGATCCTGTCTTTAACTGAAAATGTGTTGAGCCTATGCTGCAAGCTCAGCTGGCAAAAGGGTTTGTATTGGAGATGAATAAACTAAGAGCAGAGTGGGGCAGCAGTGGGTGGCTGTGACCTTGGCTTAGTGTGCAGGATTTCTTCTATAGATAGAACTACAGCTTTTGAGAAATGGGGTATGTTAAATAGTATTTTAGGGAGATAATTCTGGTGGCATTTATCTATCTATCTATCTATCTATCTATTTATTTAGACAGGATGTTACCTTGAACATACTATATAGCCCAGGTTGGCCTCAAACTTGTAACAAATCTTCTGCCTCAGCCTTCTAAGAGCTGGGATGACAGTGTGTGCCACCACGCCCAGTCATTCTGGTGGCTTTTTAAAAAAAGTTATGTATTTATTTATTGGTACCAAATCAAACTTAGGACCTTGTGCTTGCCAGACAGGTGCTTATGCTGCTGAGCTATATCCCTGGCCCTCTGTTGGCTTTTTAATAGGAGAGATAGAAAACAGAAATTGATTAGGTAGTATAGAAAGTCTGCACTATTTTTCTGATAGTAAAAGTTACAAAATAACTAATGCACAAAAATATATAGGTCTTGGTGACCAGAAGCTCATGACTATAAGATCTTAAACTCATATACTCGGGAGCACAGTGATTGCTCTGTTGTAGTTTTGATGGGAGTATGCTCCTACCTCAACATCGTGATGGTGCCCCATTGCTTATGGAGGAGGATAATGACTCCTTGCATGGCAGTCAAGGATCTTCACCCTCTTGCTTTCCATCCTCATTTTAAGCCACTCTTCTGCTGCTGACTTGCTCAAATCACAAAAGAATGTTTCTGAGTGTAGTACATGTTTTTAAACTTCTGTAGTGTTCTTATTGCTGTCATTTTTGTCTAAAGCAGTCTTTTTACTCTTCTGTTGTTACTCACTTTTTGAGGCTGTTAACTCTGCTGTGAAGATTGGTCTGATAACTTGTCCTCCTGTACAGTTTTAAACCTAACTATACTGTTACTTTCTCTAGCCTTTGCCACATTTATCATACTTTTTTCTTTTCATCTCCCTTCTCATCCTTCCCTTTTTTCCTGAAGTTAAACACATGGCCTCACACATGCTAAGTTTGCATTCTAGCACTGAGCTATACTCCTTGCCCCTATTTATTACATCCTTTTTAAATCTGTCTAAATGTAGTTAGCTCCACAGAGCACATTTTATTTTATCTCTCTGTATTGGAGATTGAAGCTCTCCCCCACTGAGCTACATCCTCAGCCCTAAAATTGTTTTGTATTTTTTTCTTAGATCATGATTCCTAGAAAGTGCCTGATAGAGACTAGTCATCTAATAAATACTTGTAGACCAATTATATGGGAGAGATGATGTCATTGACAGAAATAGAACTGATGAAAAGGGAACTGATGAAATAGAACTGATGAATAGAACTGATGAAAGGGGAACCAAGTTTCAGGAAAATAAAAAATTTTAAACATCAAAAGAACAATAAAACATTTCAGATGGAGGTGTTACATAATTTTTCTAAATATATAGATGTTTATATCTATATGTTAGATATATAGATAGGTGTTTATCTTAGAGTTAGAGTAGTAGACATTTGTTTTACTAATGCAGAATCTTTGCCAGTTGTTTAATTGTACCCCCATCTATCCTACATCTATTCTCCTTCTCCTTCTCCTTCTTTTCCCTCTCCCTCTCCCTCTCCCTCTCCCGCTCCTTCTCCTCCTCCTCTTTCTTCTTCTTCTTCTTCTTTCTTCTTCTTCTTCTCCTTCTCCTTCTCCTTCTCCTCCTCCCTCTTCCTCCCTCCTCCTCCTCCCTCCTCCTCCTCCTCC